>JAQGAW010002886.1:0-13877 GCA_034698025.1 Phthiracarus crinitus | reverse complement strand
TATTTTAAATACGCAAATTTTATCATTTATTTATAATATTTTTATATGTTTTTTCCATATCATTAAGCCATTTTCAATTAAGGAAAAAAATCGATAAATTAAATAATATTTTTATTATTAATATTGTCAAAAGTAAATATAGGTGTATTCTAAATATAATGCAATCGTTTAATTGTTTTTTTATCTAGAATTATATACAAAGTTCTTTATAGTATAACAAATTTTGAAAATACTTATTTAATCAAAAACTGATGTTTCTGGAGAAATAAAATAAAGGTGTTCATGGTTTGAGATAAATTTGTAGTTATCCAATAATTTAATTTAAAGGACAGGTTTATTTAAAAATTAGGAAGATTTTATGGTATGAGTTTTAACCTAAAAACAATGAATAAACTAAACATTCTTTTGTTATTTTTTATATTGATTTCATAGTAAAAAATTTCTATACTAAAAGAATTGTAAGCTAATGCTTATATATTGAAAAGATTTTTAGCTCCGATTCAAATTATTTTGATTATTATTTATAAAATCATTAATATTCAAAATTAAAAATATGTAATTGTATTGTTGGTTTTAAATGGATAGGATTTCATTTAAGATTTAATTTGGTGTTTTGGATTTTAAAGTGAAAGTTAAAGTTTGTTTTATTATCTCAAAACTCAAACCATGAACACATTTATAATAAATGCGAATAGTGTTGAAACACCATTTAATAATTTCAATCGATATAGTCGTCAAAACAAAAAAATTAGATTTCCACATTACTAATTTTGTAATGTTTATATTCAAACTTGCAATAAAACCCGCCTTCTACGGGAAATAAAGTAATAAAAATTAAAAATAATATATTTATTTAAACTCTAATATTTTTTACTCAAACCCGTACATTCACGAACATGATGAGAACTTTCCCCAACCCAACACCAAACTTTATGACCCAACAAAATACCTGAACATTATAACTATACTTAGTATAAATGGACCCTGCTCGACCTATCCCAACCCGACCAGAATTTCAATCAGACCAATTTGGACCCCACTCGGACCCTAAGCCGACCGATCGGGACCCACCTCGACTGAACGGACCCCAACTTGTTCCATCCTGAACCAACTTAGATCAACCATGACCCCTACCAGACCCATCCGGGCCCCACCCAGAACCCGCCCAACCCACACGGACTCCACCCATATCAATCCGGAAACCATGGAATATTTAACAAATTTAACACAATTTATTTCGTAAGAAAAATTTAAGTGATGTTTCCCTCATTACTTGATAAGGTATATGTGTTTTATAAATTATACAATTATCATGCATATAATTATGAGGGATTGTATTACTTGGATGTATAATAAGAGTTAGATTCAGATAATTATTAAGAATATCAATACTTAAATTAAATAATGTATCTTTTGGATCATTTTTTGTGCCGTTTTTAATTAATACACTGAATATTAACAAACAATACGGAGAAAAATGTGAATATATTTCGTATATTTTCATACTTGAGGTTAAATTTTCAAATTCATTATAGGTTAGACCAGTATATCTAATTTTTAAGGATTTCATTAAATAATGAGTTAATCTTTCACTAAATCTTTTATATTTAATTATATTATTCAAATCGCTTTTAATTAAAACACATAAATTTATCGACGGAATCGAATAATTAATGTTTTCTTGAGTTGTTATTTGATTCACAGTTTTATATTTTGTGTATGCAATAGTAAATAACATTATATGATAATTTGCAATAATTTACAGCAAATAGTTAATTATTTTGTTTTTATAAAATATATACTTAAATCATAAAATATAAGTATCATAATTTCAATGTCTTTCCCTTTATTGGCTTCTACACTGGGGGCCCCACTCTATTAACACTCATATCAATGGATCCAGCTCGATGAGTAGGGATCAAATGGAGGTTTTTCAAATTTGGGGCCGTGCCGGTCGGGTGGGTGTCAGGGTGGGTCGATATAGGGTCCTGGTTGGCCGGAGTGGTGACAGTAGTGAACGGTGTGTTGTCTGGGTGGGTCGTATGGGGTCCGGTTAGTAAGGTTGGAGTCAGTGTTGGGTCCAGGTTGGCTTGGGTAGGGTCCAGGTCGGTCGGGTCGGGTTGGCATGTTTCGAGGGTGGTTAGTGTGATTAAGGGTGTGTCGGTGTCGGTGTCGGGGTTGGGTTAGGGTGGGTTGGTGTCCGATAGGGCTCGTGGTAATTTGGGGTTTGGTCGGTGTGTGGTTGAATCCTGACCTTACCGCAAAAAGTTTTTGTTTTAAAATTATGTATTTCCTTTATTTCCCGTCGAATGCGATGTTTATTGCTAGTTTATTATAAAATGCATTGTTATTATAAATAATTGCCTGATAAATATTATATTTACTTATTTATTTGTTTTTATTTAACTAAAGTCTTATATATAAATTTTATTATGATTCAAAAAATGAAACTCGGAATATATTTCAAAATAATTAAAATAAAAATTTATTTATTGATTTATTCAATTTATTACTTTAAATAAAATCTATTACAAACAACGGATAAACTTTTGTTCATTTTTATTATATTAAATGAACATTGTTTTTATTGACAATAAATTACACAAATAATGATAAATATATGCTATTTCAGTAGAAATTTAAATACTGTTAATGTTAAACAATTTATTTATAAAATATTTAGAATACACTTAATTAATTTAATTTAATAATATTTAATAAAATGCATTTCAATAATCACCACAATTCACATTTCACTTCGGGATTCATTTTCGAACCGATCGGACAATTGAAAACTAATCAAAACTAGCGACAGCACCATTAACTCTTTATTTCTCTGATGTGTGTACGCCTTTCAGTATTTTTGTTCTCACATGTCTTGCAGTTATATATCTGCGCAATTTATATTTAAAAACTCAATACATTATCTTGTATTAATTTATACATAATAAATGTTAAACCATTTTTGTTAACAACAATTAAATGCATATATAAATGAACGTGAACTATGAAAACATTTTTAGTGATGGCAGTAATTAATGCCATTTATTTGTTTTTGTTTTTGTGATTTAAAGAAATGTTTTATATTGGTTTTATATTTGCATTCATTATAATTACATAAAAATCTAAAATCAGTTGTTTTATTGTTGTTTTCTTAGATTTCGATGTATATTTACTATAATTAGAGTTCACTGAATTTAAATCTTTAATAAAACATTACCGATTCTATATTTCATATGCAATGAATATTTATTGTAATTTTTACTATTATTGATTAACTTATAAAAATCATCACACAAATATTGATTTCAAAAATAGATTCGTTGTTTTAATAAAAGATTAGTTTTATATATCTGTTGCTGTATTTCACACATTTTCAACATTAGTGACACTTTTTAAAACATTTCTAACATATGATATATAATTGCCATAGAGCGGATTATTAGGGTCTAAATTTTGAATATTAGGGTATGGTAAAAGGGCATAAAAATATTCAAATTAGGGTCAAAATTAGGGTATCAAAATTAGATATAAACAGTAATTCTAATCTAATTTAAAGGTTTTATTGCAACAAATGGAATAAAATATCAAGTATTATCTGAATAAATCGGTATTAAAACGTAATTCCTAAAAGTCAGAAAATTGAAGCCAAAAATTAGGGTCATTTATTGTGTTAAATTGAATATAAGGGTAAATTAGAGTTCTGAAGCAAAAAATGGTAAATTAAGTCATTCGCCAAAAAATCTGTGCTATAAATTTAATTAATGTTTGCACTAATAAAATGAGAATTTCTAACTTTATACGTTTTATACGTTATCACACTTTCATATACTGTTACTCACAGCTTATGATTAGTACTAATTTAGTCTATTATAAGCCATTACACACATTGAATTTACTAAGTATTACTCACAGCCTTAACTTAGTACTAAATTGTCTATTTAAGGCTCTAACACACTCTCTCTTTAATCAGTTCTCTACCAGTTCTATTTCAGTACACAACCAGTCTTTGCACAGTCCTCACTTAGTTTACAACCAATTCTCTATCATATCTCTATTATAACTCTATCGTACTGTTAGCATTCAATAAGTGTACATCACTGAGTATTATAAATACTTTACTGTATTTCTTAACCATTAATTAAGCGTTAATAAAGTACTTTGTTTTGTGTTAATTCGAATACGGTGTATAAGATATCATCCACTCAGCGGTACTTATTCCAGTGTCGCTTAAATATATATTTTTTTCGGACGAATTCTTTAATCAAAAAAGTTTTCAAAATTTTTTTCAGATTTGATTGATAAATATTTACCCCTCTAAAAACTCATCGAATTTCAACGATAATTTTGCCAATTTTAATTAAAATATTGAAATCGTTAGAAATAAAATAAAATAGATTGAAATAAATAAAATAGTTTGAAAAAATTAAAATAGTTAGAAAAGTTTAATTAAATAGCATTTTTTGAGTTATTTAAGTTATAATATAACTATATTTTAGATTTTTTAGTGTTTTTTCATGATTTTTACAAATAAATAATTATCGACTTTCATGGCCTTAAACATTAGATCGAATAATGTGATCAAATCATGAGATATCGACATATTATTTTTGCAAATATTTTTACAAAAAGTATTCTTATTTAATAATACAAATAAAAACTATTACATATACTTTTTCAATACTTATACAGATGTTGAATCAGTCAGTATATGTCAGCATAGGAATTCTTTTTTCTTCACATAATTTGGGGAAAACATTAAGCCCTAATATGAATTTTATTTGCAAGAAAATCGTTTTTCTGCGATTATATGTGTTTGTAAAAGAATGAATTTATTTGATAATCATTTTTGTGATGATATTTTTAAAAATAATAAAATGTTTACTCGTAATAATTGCGTTAATTGTTCTTATAAAATATATATTAGGAAAGTTTTTATTAATAATTTTAAATCAAGTTATTGTTTTGATAGTAAAACAAACTCGAATTCTAGAAGAAAATCAGTTGAGTTAAATAAGTTTTAATTTAATTGTTATCATAATGAATGCAAGTATAATAATAATCGTAAATATTCGTTGCATTCACATCAATCAATACATGTCAACGAAAGACAATATATGTGTGTATGGCCTCAATGTGGACACAGATTTAATCAAAGAACTAATTTACTACGTCACCATAAAAATCATTTGAATATCAAAAACTTTGAATGTATTCGATGTAATAAACTATTCATTATCTCTACCAAACAAAACAAAGTTTATACCCTAAACAGCATTAAATTAATTTAACTAATAAAACAATTAAATGTGAATTTAAAGATTGTAATCATACTTTTTGAACAAATAGATAATTAAAAAGTAATTCTCTAATACATATCGAACAAAAATTATTTAAATATGCTTTGAAAAGGATGCGATAAAAGTTTTAAACAGAGGACAGGACTAAATAAGCATAAAAACCATTTAAATGTAATTTAAATGATTGTGATATAAAATGTGTATCATCGAGTTAATTGAATTCACATTTGATTTATTTATTTATTAGATATTGATATAAAACATAAACACACCAAGCATGACAGTATCAGTTTAATTGTAGCGATTTAACAATGTTTAAATTCTAATTAAACTATAAAATGAATATTATCATCTTTTTATTGAGGGAGTTATTCAAGGATTTCACAGATATTTCGCTAAACAACTTAAATGCGATTTTAGTAATAGAAATCCATTCAAAGTAATGCCAAACACAGCTATAAATGAAATTAAATTAATTTATCGTTCAAATATGATTATTTCTATAGAATGCATTAAACTTCATGGTATCAGTCATTTGAGTGACAAATACAAGTTAACATCGATTAATAAGGAATAGATAATTGATAATAATGCCGTTTAATTAAATATTTGGGTTAAAAGTAATTCCAATTTTAATATGATAGTTAATTGTCATATAATTAATCCCAATAAAACAAGAAATTAATTTTATCTCAAATTATATAACAGTACTTATTAATAAATTTTATAAAAATATTTTCACAATAAATCGACTATAAACAATTAATTTTGTTATAATGCCAAATTTCAATATTTATTAATATGATTTTAGTTATTAATTCAATAATTTAATGACAAATGTTATGAACAAATAATTTTACTTATTATTATAACTTTCAATTTTCATAAATTTGTGTAAAATACTTACTATAATAGATACTAGAAACCCGCGAACACATTTATTTCCCAAACCCGCCTTTGTTTCCCTCTCATGAATTTATTTCCAAAACAAAAGTCGACTGCATAGAATAGTGATGCACAAAAAATCAAAGTTAAAGAAATGTCTAAACTCTTAACCATAATCCGTGTCAATATTTTAACTTTAACATTAACCGGTTAATAACTTTCTTAACTTTAATTTTGACCGGTTAAACAAATTTTGACTCGAGTTAACTAACCTTTTTGACTCGATAATCTAAAATTAATTAAAATATCAAATATGAGTAAAATAATACAAATTAAAAAAATAAATTCCAATTAAATTTTTATAATTATATTTAAATTTTTTATTAACTTTAAAACTAAAATAATTTTTCAAAATACCCGATTTCTTAAAAATATTCATGAAATCTGATATTAAAAAAATTAAATACAGTTAACCTGTTACCTCGGATTAAGCATAAAATTAACCGGGTTAAGAAACTCTTTAACTCTTAACTAACTCGTCCCATATTTCTTAACTTTTAACATTGACTTTAACTGGTTAACCGGTAAAGTCAAAAGGTAACCGGTAAAAATGTGCATCACTAGCATCAAACACAGATTCAAGCTGTAGTTTTACAGTGTTAACGTATTGAGAGTTAATAATACAGTGATTTGCGAGTGATTATCAAAGAATTGCAAAACCTTTGCAAAAAATTCACTCATGTGGTCTTAGTTTGCAAAACTATAGTAAAAAAATCAAAACTTTTCTAAACCAACCAAAAACGTTTATTGCTTTGCTTTGTAAATCTGACACCTTGTTAGAAATTTTATTTCTGAATCTATTTCTTTTCAGTAAACATAAGAAAAAATTTAAATGAGCAATTATTATTAATTAATAATTATTGATCAAAATTTGAATAATTATATTAGAATTAGAAATAAATTACTAAGTTTTTCAATGAATTTTAAAAATTTTATATATGACTTCTAAATTTTACTATTGTTTTGCATACTTTTGATTTAATTTTGAAAAACTAAGACCATATGAGTGAAGTTTTTTTTCCAAATCTCAATACTTATAATCACTCGCAATTCCTGTAATTTTGCTCTCAATTTACTTTAGATAATATGTTCATATTCGTAATATAAACTTTTAAATAATACTTATAAATGTTCACAGATCGCGTTGCTTTATTATTTATACTGTGTTTTGCAAAATCTTTCGCATTAGTAATTTAATTAATAGATTTACTAAGGTTTCTGTGAAAAGTGACTGACTATAGGTCATATCAAGATTTGTTTTTCTCATTTAGCAAAATGATAACTGAGTTAAACATTAATTATTAAATATTAGTCATAATATGTTCGAAATAACAGCATGTTTTCTAAATACGGATATTGTATTTATTAAAGTGTAATGAGTGTATAACACATTTAATAACTTTTTGTGTGAATTATTTAAAATAATATTTATATGATATGAAATCATATTTTTATTTGTTCTAAATTTTATTGAATTAAACGTTACAGAATTTAAATTGTATTTTTGTGAGCTCAATATTTTTCAAAATTGTCAGTAAAGTATAAGTAGATATTAGATATTTAATTGATTTATTTTTAAAAATATGACTGTAGAAAATATAACATAATTATTAGTTAAAAATGAATGTAAAAGTGTCACTAATATTGAAAATGTGTGAAATACAGCAACAGATTTATAAAATTAATCATTTATTAAAACATAGAATCAATTTATTAAATAATCATAATATGATTGATAATGATTTGCAAATTAATAAAAATAAAATTAATATGAACCATAAAATAAGCAAAGTTTTAATTCAAAATATAAACCACAAGTTTAGATTTAATTGTTGTTATAAAGAATGCAAATATAAAACTAATGATAAATCACTTTTTCAATCACATCAATCAATACATCTCAACGAAAGACAATATGTGTGTGTATGGCCTCAATGTGGACACAGATTTAATCAATTAATAGGATTAAGAAAACATCAAAAAGTACATTTGAATATTAAAAACTTTAAATGTAATAAATGTAATAAACTATTTATGCATAATTCTCTACTTAAACGACACAATTTAATCCATTTAAAAATTAAATCATTTAAATGTGAATTTAAAGATTGTAACAAAAGTTTTCGAACAAAATTTACCTTAAAAACTCATTCACTCACACATAGTGAACAAAAATTATTTAAATGTGATTTTAGAGATTGCGGTAAATGTTTTAAACAAAAATCAAACCTAAAAGATCATAGAAATCGACATTTTGGGTATAAAAGGTTTAAATGTAATTATAATGATTGCGACATGAAATATGTATCATCGAGTGATTTGAATGCTCACATATGTTCTCGACATAAGCGAGAAATGAAATTTAAATGTGATTATAATAAATGTGATAAAATATTCATCAAATCATCATATTTGAGTGCTCATCGCAAAAGATGTCATTTTGTATAAAACATTGAACAAAATTATACATTACTGAAGATTTTAAATTAAAAATAAATCGCAATCATAACCAACTCAAACACATACTTGAGTGGCGACTTAGTATTAATATTCATAACTTATAACCAATATGCAAATAAATAAATAAAGTTTTTGTTTAATTTAATTTCAATTATCACTTAAAACATTTTTTAATTTTGAGAATATAATTTAGAGGCAAACGAAAATAAAAAGAAAGTTATTTTGATCCCATAATACTTTTTGTTAAAATATGTTTGTTTATTAATTTGTTTAAACAATAATTTTTTTTTTGAATTTTTATTTAAAGTTTAAAAATCGAAATTTTAATTTAAACATAAAAAATTAAATGCAATCCAATTTAATGCGTCTGTATTGCTGTTTCTTCCCAATTATTCTATCATATGTTATGCGTTATCTTATTATGCAAATTTACTGTTAATAACTAGCGCTTTGAATAATAATTAACTTATTTTTAATATTTCAATTGAATTTTTAATTCGATCAATTTGTTATGTAATATTATTAATCATTGCATATTTTAAATTAACTTTGAAAAAAATGTACTCTACTCCAACTCCAGCCAACTCCAAAGACATTTGCTCCAACTCCACAAAAAAATTTAAAAAATTCTCCAGATCCACTCCATTCCCATTCAATTTTTATTTCTAACTCCAACTCCACTCCAGCTCCATTCAATTCAATTCCATTCCATTCCATTCCATGGAGTTGGAGTTAAAATTTTAATCTCTACTATCTATTCCAGTTTGACACGAATATATTTAACAGCCAAACAAATTTAAATATATACATAATTAATAAAATTTTGTATATTGTATTATATTATCGTAAGTAAATGGATTTTATGTCATAAAAAATTAGAATTATAATTATAATTGGATATTATATTTTATTATTAAGATTTGTAAAGCTGCTGCAGTTGCCTGTAATT
Organism: Phthiracarus crinitus; assembly: GCA_034698025.1. Taxonomy (NCBI): domain Eukaryota; kingdom Metazoa; phylum Arthropoda; class Arachnida; order Sarcoptiformes; family Phthiracaridae; genus Phthiracarus; species Phthiracarus crinitus. The sequence goes on along the minus strand of JAQGAW010002886.1, from coordinate 4,223 downwards.
TTGCAAATTTAATAATAAATTTAATTAGTATTGAAATTAATATCAAATAATATATTTTATTATAGTTTGTTATGAAGTTAATAAATTTAACAAAAGAAAATAATTTCATTTATTTATTTTCAAATTATTCAAATAATATGCGAAAAATGACAAATTTTTCGGTGTCGATTCATATTAGATGATGTAATAAACATTTTGTCACATCCTTTAAAGTATAATCGCACTTAAATCGCAATTCACGTGTATGTCGAGAACATATGTGAATTTTCAATTCATTCCACGATACAAATTTCATGTCACAATCAGTATATTTACATTTAAAGAGTTTATAACCAAAATGTCGACTTCTGTTATATCTAAAGTTTCCATTATGTTTAAAACTTTTATCACATCCTTTTAAATCACATTTAAATAATTTTTGTTGCTTATGTGTAAGAAAATGATGTATTAAATTAGATTTTGTCCGAAAACTTTTGTTACAATCTTTAAATTCACATTTAATCGGTTTTTGGTTTAAATGAATTAAAAAATGAAGTTTTAATTGAGAACTAAACATAAACAATTTATTACATCGAATACATTTGAATTTTTTATTATTCAAATGAATTTTTTTGTGACGAATTAAATGCGATGAATGATTAAATCTGTGTCCACATTGAGGCCATACACACATATATTGTCTTTCGTTGGCATGTATTGATTGATGTGTTCGAAAGTGTTGTTTAATATTAGTTTTATATTTGCATTCATTATAATTGCAAAAAAATCTAAAATCACTTAATTTATTTATTATTCTCGATGAATTCAATTTATGTTTACGATAACTCGAGAGTTTTGAATTTGAACTTTTAATAAAAATTTTGCATAATTTAGAACTCATATTAATTACGCATTTCTCGATATTCAAATGAATAGAAAGCATATAATAGGAGTTATACATACCATCACAAAAATCATGACTTAAAAAATTGATTCTTTGTTTTAATAGATGATTAGTTTTATAAATCTGTTGCTGTATTTCACACATTTTTAACATTTGTGACAATTTTTCAAACATTTCTAACTTATTATCCACAAATTTCTTCAAAGACATGTTAATTTTGTATATACATTAAAAAGCATTTCTATTATTCATGAAATTTCAAACTCATCAATGAAATTATTATATAAAATTCACAATTATTTATACATTTTAAAAATAATTAGCTAATATTATAGAAAATATTATTCACAGTTAGATAAAAAAATTCAAAATACTTTTAAAATAATTTATTTTCAACTCAAAATGCAAGAATGCCTATGTTTTCTTTTGTTTCCTCAAATAGATATTAGCCTCTGGCTATTTACAAAACCAGTAATTTATGGGCTGTCAAAGCATAGTTTAAATTAAGCAGCTGTATTATTAAGTTGGCGTTTGATTTGGATACAAAAATTATACAAATATTAAATTAAAAATGGTTATATTTTTTAGCTCGCTTTCTCAGAGAGAAGCTAAAGCAAAAGTCATAGAATATTTTTATATTATTTTCAACTTTCAAAAAGGAAACAAAATTAGATTTTTCTCATTTTTGTCCAATAATTTAAACAAACATACTAGAGTGTGAAACGGGCGCCCGATTTTACGGGCGCCCGCTGGCTCCCGACAAAATGTGTCGAGCTTTATCGGGTTCGGGATTTTAGTTGGAAAATTGGTTTCGGGCCGGGCTTTTGTCTTAAATCAATAAAGCCCGAAAAATGTTTATAATTTAAATTTATTGGAATAATATTTACAAAACAGTAAAATTTTCTTATGAATTATATTTATTTCACATCATTATTAAATATATTTAAAGCTAAAAGTAATCATTAATTGTTTTTCAAGATATAGATACTATTTATTATTGTTTTAATAATTTATGTGTTCTGATATGAAATCGGGCAGGATCGGGCTTTTAGAATTTAAATTTGTCAGGCTTTTTTCGGGTTCTGGCTTAAGCCTGTAGTGTCAGGATTGGGTTCGGGCCTAAAAATTTCAATGATTTCGCAGTCTAAAACATACAACGTTTGCGATGAGCATTCAAATGACAAGATGTGATAAACATTTTGTCACAATTAATATAATCGCACTTAAATCTCATTTCTCGTGTATGTTTATAACGTATGTGACCATACAATTCAGATGACGATACAAATTTCATTTCACAATCCGTATAATTGCATTTAAATCTTTTATTACCGATATGTCTATTTCTATGATCGGTTAGGCTTCTGTTGTGTTTAAAACTTTTATTGCATCCTTTAAAATCACATATAAATAATTTTTGTTCACTATGTTTGAGTGAATGAATTTTCAAATCTGATTTTGTTCGACAACTTTTGTTACAATTTATAAATTCACATTTATATGGTTTATTGTTTAAATGAATTAAATAATGACGTTTAAGATGTGAATTAGACTTGAATAGTTTATAACATCGATTACATTTGAATTTTTTTATGTTCAAATGAGTTTTTTGGTGATCTCTTAAATATGTTGAATATTTAAATCTATGTCCACATTGAGGCCATACACACATATATTGTCTTTCGTTGACATGTATTGATTGATGTCTTTGAAGGTTTTGTTTTGTATTAGTTTTATACTTGCATTCATTATAATCGCAAGTAAATCTAAACGAATTACACGGTTTATTTGATTTCATATATTTAATAAAAACTTTGCTTATATTATATTTTCGATGAAGATCTTTATAATCATCACAATCATTATTTTCAAACACTTTATTATTTTTATAAATATCATCACAAATATTGTTATTTAACAAATTGTTACGATGTCGGATTTTTTCTTTAGTTTTATAAATCTGTTGCTGTATTTCACACACTTTCATAATTATTGACACATTTTTAAACATTTCTAACATATATTTAAGACTCACTTTTTTAAAGACATAATATTTTAATTATTATCATAATAAAAATTAGAAACTGATAACAAATATTTTTATGAGAAATTTAAACTTTTAATATTATACTTAAAAGTCAACTACTCTAATTTAAAAATCAAAATATTCAGATAAATCAAACACGTTTTGTCTTATTGTTCGCATTATTTCAGTGACTCTTTCTTTTGTATCGTTAAGTTAAGGGTCATTCAATAATTAGCTTTAAGCGATTTTTCAAACCCCAGTTAAATTCTCAGAAGGATTTTTAGGATTGAAAGTGATAAGAACAATAGGGAACGTTTTTATAGAAAACATTAAATCATCTTTTATAATCTGTTGTCTTTATTTTACTTAAAGTCTTTTCTATGTACTAAATACAGTATAATATGTACTAAAAATTTTACAAACTATAAAAACTAGAGTCAAAATAATAGCACTTATGGTATATGAAAATAGCGCTATAAATAGTATTAATAAATGACTAAAATAGCACTTAAAATAGCATTTATAATTTTTAAAAATTACATAAATTTTCTATAAAAATCATTTTTTCTTCTTATTGGCATTTTTCTGAATCTTCCTTTTATTAAGATAATTGTAAAATTTTTAAAATGCCGCCTTTCGATTGTAATAAAAAATATTTTAGAGAGAGGGGTAATAAAAACTGATCAGATTTAATCGACAATTTAATATTTTTCAGCCAAAATAGCATTTATAGCATTTATTATCAAAAATAGCAATAATAGCATTTATAAATGGAGCTAAAACGGCTCAATTTTACTTAATTTGTACACAAATAAATTTATTTATCTCTAACTTATGAAATAAAAAAGTAGCAAATGCTATGATTTTGACTCTCTAATAATAACTTTCAATTTTCATTAATTTGTATAAAATTGTTACCGTACTTTAAATTTAATATTTAAGCCTTTTCTAAAACTCTGTTACCACCAAAATTGTGTCAAGTTAGATGGGAAACATGGATAAATTCGTTTTTATTTAAAATGGAAAACTTTGGAAAAGTAAAATTATTTTTGGAAAAAATTAAAGTTAAAAATTCGCACTATTCAAAACTTCTATCAGATAAACCTAATATGATTGCTTAAAATTTAAGTAAATATGCTTTAATTCGGTATTACTAGAAAAATACTACTGAAAAAATTTCTAAATGTTGCAATAAAAAGTTTAAAATGACTTATATTTCCAAAATATACATAATTTTATACCCTAATGTTGGCCCTAATTTATACATGTTATATCCTTTTGCCCTTTCATTATATTAAAAATTTTGGCCCTAAT
>JAQGAW010002885.1:0-13878 GCA_034698025.1 Phthiracarus crinitus | reverse complement strand
TATTAGTATTTTATTTGTCTCGTAAATACAATAATATATATTTAGGGAATAAAATTGGCGAAAACATTTTAACGGTTATGTTTGGATGTATTAGTTGTTCTGTACTAATATGATTATATTTTCTATTTGTTGGACTGTTAAATGGCAGTGAAAATACCATATCTGGTGCTTTATTTTGGTCAATCGGAAAAATACTATGGGTTTCATTAACTCTTTGGATGTGTTTTATAGCAAACCTAAAACGAACGGGTAATTAATTAAAGGCTATAGCGTTTATCTAATGATTTTAATAATAATAAATTATTTTAAACAGTATTTTTAAGTTCAATACTTAATTGGTAAATTTTGCGGATATTATCAAATTTATCGTTTGGTATTTATTTGTTTCATGTAAATGTGATAATGATTATGATTTTCTCAGTTAAAGAAACTTTTACATTCAATCAGATAGATATGGTAACTATTTGTAACTATTTTAATAGAACTATAAACTTAATCAAACTCTTATTTACTCTTAGATCAAATCATGGATAATGTGTTTGATGATTACTGTTATTGTTTCATACATTTATTATATTATTATTGAGTGTCCAACAAATTATTTGGTTAATAATTTGATTTTCTCTATTAACGATAACATAAAATATCAAAAAAGTGTAAATAAGAAATCTGACTAATAATTAGTGATTGCAAAATGTTCAAATATAGTAAGATTAAGCTAGAGCTAGAGCTTCTAAAACTATTGTAAACTTAAGCTTGAGCTTAAAATTTATAAAAATATTTTAAATTGAATATGTTCTGTCAAATTAATATATTTAATAAATTTATTTCAATTGCATGAATAAATTTATATTCAAACAAAATTAAATTTATGAAATGCATATAATTATTTTCAAATATATTTAAATATTTTAATGTAAGGCAATAAACACAATAGTTTTCGTTGGAATATAAGCTTAAAACTCCGTTCTTTGAGCTTTTGTTAATTGTTTTAACACTTCAGCAGAACAAAGGGATAAAAATCGAACCAAAAATACTTTTCGCGCTTATAACTATTTTACCATTAATTTGATTTTATTGGGATTTTAGATATGCCTAAATTAATTATCTCTTAATATATCAGTGTTTTTTCACTTCTGAGTCAATTAAAACAAAATTAATAATAACCCTAAAGTAACTACGGGGCAATCAATTACCCCATAATAACTTAAATGGATGTCAATGCTTTTCAATTCGATTTTCCCAGTTGATTTAGCATTTTCTGTATATTACGATGAGTCTAAACGTAGGGATGTTCCGCTTTAAATGTGATGGGCAAAGCAAAATGGAAGGCATCAAAATATTATTATCCCATATTATACCTTCTATATTATTTTTTCCTGTGTTCTGCTGAAGTGTTAAGCTAAGATAAAGTTTCTTTTGTGGCTTAAGATAATTAGATTAATTTGCTAAGAAGTGTTTGCAATCATTAACAATATATTGATTGACGCTCAGTTACTCGTTGAGCGATTTTTATGCGTATAGTTAATATTAATAATCGGTTTTGAGTCCCAAAAAATTAATCGAATCGAACAAAAATAATAATGATAGTAGTAAGATGCTTCCAGCGCCCTGTCCTCTAAGTCTAGAGCCGGGCGCTGGAAGCCGTGTGCCATAGTTTTGGTGAGAGAGAGAGAGCGAGAGAAAACTATTTTGAATATGCCTAAAGGCATAGGCTATTTGAGTGACACACAGCAGTGTCGTCACTCAAGTTAAATGATGTGCACTTCAAAGTGCAATTATTTTAAAGTAATAAAACTTTAATTGTTTTGCGTTTGTGTTAATTTTTATATTAAAAATTAACACTAAATATTATTATTTAAATTGTTATGTGTGGTTGTGCTGTCCTGATTTTGAATTTTTTAAGGGGGGTAAGGGTTAAAATTAAATTTTTTTTTTGAAAACAGTAACACGACTGAGACCAGTCGTGCACTAGAAGGCAGGTTTAGGCTATAGACCGGCACTATCGGTCAATCATTTTGAGGTAAGCAGCTGCATGTTGCGCTCCGAAGGTGTTCAAAATGAGGATATGGTAGTGCTGTGTGTGCCTAATGTTAGCCTCAGTATGTGTGTGTGTGTCCATATGTGTGTCAGTCAGTTCGTCCATCTGCCCTATCGTCCCATTAACCCACAGCCTGTCCGCCCGTCCAGTTTGCCCCTGCCGTCTGTCCGCCCGTCCCGTATGCTAACCTGACCGCCCGTTCACCTATCCGTCCCCGTCTAGCTGTCCGCCCATCCGTCTGTCTATCCGTCTATCTGTCCGCACGTTAGTCTATATGTCTATCCATGCCCGTCTAACTGTCCGCCTGTCCATCTATCCGTCTCCGTCGATCTGTCCATCCGTCCCCGTCTAGTTGTCCTCTCATCCGTCTATCTGTCCTCTCATCCGTCTATTTGTCTATCCGTCTATCTGTCCGCGCGTCAGTCTATCTGTCTATCCGTCCACGTCTAGCTGTCCGCCCATCCGTGTATCTGTCCACCTATCCGTCTATCTGTCCGCCCGTCAGTCTATCTGTCTATCCGTCCCCGTCTATCTGTCCGCCTATCCGCCTATCGGTCTCCGTCTATCTGTCCGCTCGTCTGTCTATCCTATGTCTATTTGTCCGCCCAACTGTCTATCTCTCTATCCGTGAAACAATGATTGTTATTACCCATCTGTTCCTTTACTGTATGGCTATGTATGTATGTATGTATGTGTGTGTGTTAAGAGGGGATAAGTAGGGATAATCGTTTAATAATGCCATTCACTAAATAGTTTATTGTCATTAGCATAAACGAGGGCATTAACATATATATCTATATAAGACTAGACACCAACAGAAAGTGCATAAATTAGTATGCCGTTGATAATTTGTCCGATAATTAGATATATTGTTAACAGCTATGTTTAAGCATCAAATACAGCAATAAATTATATTTTTAAAAACAAGAACATTATTGAGTAATCAATTACGCGTATATATTAGAAATTAGTATACCAATAGAGCACTATTATACCCTCACAGTTTCATATATTATATATTTTTAAATTGTGTATCATTCTATTTGTATTTTACAGATTTCAATCTTAGTTTTGCTGAAAATTCAAAAATTCTTTAATCAATTCATTTTTGTATTCAACTGTAAGAAACGTTTTTTAGCATAGCTTCGTTAATAAATCATGTTATCATTTTAGGTTTTTCATTTGATTTAAAATAAAATCTAAATCAAGACAAACGAAATTAAGATAAAACAGTTTCGTTGAAAGCAATGTAAGTTACAAACTAATTATAAATCAAACCCGTTTTTGATCATAATATTTTCATTTTAGTATCAACTCTATTCAAATTTTGCTCAATTTTTGTTCGCAATAACAATAACCGTCAAAAGCAAGGTAATCTTAAATATTCTTAAAAATCTATTTAACTTTAAAATTATATAGAATGCTGTATTTGCAACCGAGTGAAATGGCATGTGTTGAGAATAATGGGTTTAAAACTGGTTTAAGATCCTTTAAAGTTATAGGGGATCTATTAATAAAACTTATCATTATTCAAGTTAAAGTTAGTTTGACTAACAGCGAACCGGCCCAAATTGATATCTTTTTGCGTGCAAATATGAATAAAAAAATCAATAGAAATGGAATTTGACGTAATAAGCAGAGCATTAAGAACTTAAACCTGTTAAGTCTTAATGAAGTTACTGGTGCCGGTTATTTAGGAACTGTTACTTCTTCACAAACGCTAGTTCTAATGCCGACAAACTTTAGAAAAGAAAATTTAATTCCATTCACTAATTTTATATTTAAACTTCAGAATTTCATAATTCCTAAGCAAGAATTAAATCTGTATCCCATAGCTTTTAATATAGCAACAAGTAAAATGGAAAAACGTAAAGATTTACGTTATTTTGTTTTAAACAAGAATGTAAACTGCATGTGTGAATCATGTATTCTTAAGAAAGAAGCTCCACCATTTGAAACTAACCTTTTCGAAGCTGCACCATTTCTTGAAGATTTTACTCTTATTGGAGTTCATCTGACTTTAATATTTGCAACTGGGGGGAACATCGAATTTGTTAAAACTTTCATTAAAAGCGAAATGAATTTAAGAATACACGTAAACACACATGCGTGGAACTTGTAAATAATGTATTATCTTTGTTTAAATTTGATAAAATAAGAATAAAATTTGCAAATTATGGTATCTGATGCAAATTATAAAAAGTTTAATTCTTTTTAGTTTAAAAATTCTGTATTAATATTTTAGAATGAATTCGCTAGTAGACATGTCCACCTTTACTACAATGACTAAAACAACTAAAGACAACATAAAAAAGTACAGAATTGTAGAAATTAAATTTGAACACCCATTGGACTGTATCTTTAAAGCTGTTGTTCACACATACGAAAATGAAATTATTACAAGGAACAAAATCTTTCCACCGCTTGTTAATATAATTATAGTGTTTTTTTACAAAAGAATTGAGCCAGTTATTTTAGGACCATTTTGGAAAATATCTGATACAATGGGTTTGATTACAGCTGAATGCATGCCATCCGATTCTTTCTGGCCTAAAGATTTTGATTTCATTGGTTATAAATGTCAAAACCTTAAGTTATTTCGTGAACAATTTGATGATAATGATGTATGCGCTAAAGATATTGTAATTGACTTTAAAAATACATTTAAGACTAAACACAAAACTACTTTTTGACTTTACCATTCAAGCATTCTTGAAAATACAGCAACTAAGCTTTATTATAAGCATTCTAGAAATTTGATTTCACTTAAATCATTAAAACCTTACGCACCTGTAGCTCTCAAAGAAACCTGTTTTCAAAGTGATAAATTAGCGTTAAGTTTAGCCTCAAAAGTACTAAAGTTGTACAGTCAAAACTCTGAGGAAGCCTTAAACAACTATAATAAGTTTAAGTTAGGTTTATCCAATGTTAATATATATGCATTTCCAAGTAAATAGCCTAAATTAAATGTAAATAAATTTAAATTTGAATAAAATGGTTTAAACTCTGGTTGCAAATAAGCATATTTTATTTATAATTTATTAAATTATTTTACTTTTAGTATGAAATTCGAATTAGTTAAGGTTGTAGAAAAGGTTGAGTATCAACGTGACGGTGTAAGGAGACGCCGATTGTCACAGATTAAAATACTTTCAGAGTCGCGTCTTAAGTATATTCTGGTTGATATACTTGAGCGTCAAACATATAACCAGAATATCGATATCCATAAAGTAGATATTTTCTTTTACTACAATGAGATTGTTCTAATGGAAAAAGGATGGATATGGGATGAAGAAGTGATCAAAGCTGAAGCAGTATTACTTTGCACAGATCGACTCATGGCTTATAAGAGAAACTATAACTTTCATGGTTGGGTTTCACATTATTATTTCTTTTATCCCACCGAACTTGTTGAAACCACACCTAATCTGGATTTTATACTTCATAAACTCGAGTATACAATATCCCAAAAGGGAGTATCTACTGGCGTTAAATCTTTGAAACGGTTGGCAGAGGATTTCTATTTTCAAAACAAGTTTATTTGCAGAGCTAAACTTTTGAGATCAGAATTGAAATGCGCTCCTGTTCTTTATAATTATGTTGATAGTTTTGAAAATGTTGTTAAATCTATAATAGTTCCTGTTTTAGAATTAGTATCAAAGTTTAATGAAAATTCATTGAAAACTCATAATGTTTTAAAAAACTGTCATTTTAGTGTACAATTATATTTGTTTTATAAACAATAAATGGTTTAATTGAGTAAATTGTGTTATTTATTGGTTGTGTTTTTTAGATGTCTAAAAGATCAGCTGAGGAAATTAAAACCAACAGCAAAAAAGCTAAGGTAGAGTATTTGTTTCCTTTGGAAGAATGGGCCGATGATAAGCCGTCACGTGCGCTAAAAGCTTTTGAAGAGTTTGTTAAGATTACAGACAGACCTGGTATTTATATTTATGTTTAGTGATTTAGTACTTAACACTAATATATTTTAGGGGTTCTGGATTTGATCATTAACGAGGCTTTAGCTAATTATAATGAACGACATGGAAACGTTCCGTACACAGTTCAAAATAATCCTATTATTGAAACTGTTATAAGTAAGTAAATTGTGTCTTTAGTATAAGAGTTTTTCGTTCAATAAGGTTTAACATTTTGAATACCATTATATTAGATAAAGAAACGATCTCAGCTAATCCCGAAATACAAAGCGAAAATACAGATCAAGTTGACAGCGATGTTGAGGAGATAGCTTGTATGCTAACTGATTTAATAAATTCAATTAATTAGAAATTATTTTGTATAATTTGATAATTTGATTTTTAATAAAATTTTTTTTGATTGCTATTATGTTTTATGTATTAAATATAAAATTCATCGAACATTTTGGTAATTAAAATAAATTGTATTGCAAACATCATAAGGTTCAACAATATATAACTTTACAATAAAAGACTAAATAAATTACCATTTCTAGCAGTATCAATGGATGATACCTATGTACAGTTTGATATATTAAATTCTGAAGCGCCGCGTAAATCAAAACAACTAAAGCGTAGTGAATATAACTTTGATGTTGGCGTTAAACATAATTTAAAGGATCATATCAAACAAATGTTTATAATAAAAGATATTGATGATGATAATGCATCGAGTAGTAAGCGCAATCAAAAACAATTTGAAGTCAATGCTAAATACGAGACAATTGTAAACAAAATCAATTCGGAATACGAGAAACTTTTAAAACCTGTTTTAAACAAGTATAAAAATGATGATTATTATTCCGTTTTTATAAAACATCAAGATATGGTTAAAAAAGACATTTATATCGAAGATAAGTTAATTTCAGAGTTCGATAAAGATGAGTTTCTTAACTCGTTGTTTAAAGTTGTGCAGAGCAACGAAAAATTTATAATGAATGGGGAACTAAGTGTCTTGATAGCTATAACTGAGAATATAAGCGGTGAAGGGGGCTGAAAAAAATACTCACTTGCTCCACGAACAATCGATGATAAAAGAAAGAAAAAGAAATCCTTAATTGAAATTAAAAATAAAGGTATAAAGTAATAATACTAATATTTTTGGTAATAAAAATTTTTTTAAACAGACAATCTATGTGGCTATCGAGCTATTTTTGTAATGATGAAATATCACGAATTAAATATTAAAAACGATTGGAGAGCTAATAGAAAGCTTTGGAGACAAATTAAAGGAGAATGCGGTCAAACACAAACAATTGGGGCAAAGAGCATCTGTCAAATGGCCGGCATTAATCCAATTGTTCCTTTAAATGCTAATAACTTTGAAATGGTTCAACAAAGCTTATTACCTCAATACCAGTTATTAATAATTGATAGAGCTAATGTAAGCAACATTTTATACAAAGGCCCATTCGCACCAAAAACAATCGCTTTAGAATATGATGATTATCATTACAATGCAATAAAAGAAATGAACCAGTATTTAGAAACTGATTTCTATTGTCCTGCGTGTAATATCGGTCATCATTCTAAAGGGCACAAATGTGATAAAGTTTGTCAAATGTGCTTTTCATATCCCCCTTGCGAAAAATCAAAATTAGAAGACTGCGATATATGTCTTAGAACATTTAATAACCAATCTTGTTTTGAAAATCATAAAAAAGGTTTGTGTTTAGAAGTCAAAAGATGTGCAGAATGTGAAGTTGACTATTCTGTAATAAAACATCACAAGTGCGATGAGTTATGTTGTCATATATGTGGAGAAAAATATAGCATTTCACCACATTATTGCTATATGAAAACAAAAAATCAAATCTTACAAGATGAAGATTCGAAAAACAAGTTTATTGTTACTTACGATATTGAATCTATGCAGTTTGAAGTGTCTGACGGTGTATATCAACATAAACCTATACTTTTAATATGCGGTAAGATATAAGAGAAAATTTTTATATTAATTTATTTACAAATATAATTTTTAGAAATTGTATGTGATAAATGCTGGGATTACGAAAACAATTGTAAATCCGGAACTTGTGATCATTGTGGGGTTGGCTATAAAGAATTTTTTGGTGTTGATTGTATAAAAAATTTTGGTGATTTTATATATGGTGAACTAGCTTCAAAAGCTGCATCTCAAAAGTCATTAATTTATATATACGCTCATAATAGTAGGGGATATGACGGTCATTTTGTTTACTCTGATTTGTTTAAGCGAAATTTTAATAGTGAAGATATTCAAGTAACAATGACAGGCTTAAAGTTATTAAGGATCGAAGTGGCTAATATCCGATTTTATGATACTTTAAGCTTTTTCCAACAACCGCTTAGCTCTTTGCCAAAATCATTTGGAATTTCTGAATTTGCTCTTAAAAGTTACTTTCCACATCTTTACACTAAAAATGAGAACTTGGATTATATTGGACCAATACCAGACCTTAATTATTTTGGTGTAAAATATTTGAAAAAAGATGCGGCAAACAAATTGAAAAGATGGCATTCACAACAGCTTCAAAATAATGTGGTTTTTAACTTTAAGAAAGAGCTAATAAAATACTGTGCGAATGACGTCAAAATTTTAACAATGTCTCTTATGCTGTATCGAAAATTATTTCAAAGCATTACAGAGTTAGACCCTACAACGAGATGTTTCACTTTAGCGATGGTTGCAATGGAACATTTCCAATCACAAATTCTAAAGCCAAATACCATTGGGATAACACCTGCTGCAGGATATACTAAACAACGAAATCAATCTATTAGCGCAAATATATGGCTAGAATATAAACAACAAGAATATAAATGCCAATTATACAAAGAACAAAAGAAAGGGAAGTATTTCGTGGATGAATGGATGCCTTCAAGAAATTTAATACTTGAGTTCTTCGGTTGCAGATATCATGGGTGTCTTGTTTGTCATCCAGATAATAGAGATGATCCTATTGAAAGTCTAGGCAATCGAACGTATAATCAAATGTATGTCGATACGCAAACAAGACTCGAGTACTTTAAGAGAAGAGGATTTTTAGTTGAATTCAAATGGGAGTGCGATTTTAGAATAGATGCTAAAAAAGATCCTCTTAAAGATTTTGTAACAAAACGAAATAATTACTACGATAATATACAAAAACACGGAAACACCGATATTCGCGATGCATTTTTTGGGGCCGTACTAATAATTTAAAATTTTTTCACGATTGCGTTGATGATGAATGGATAAGCTATATAGATTTTTGTTCACTGTATCCAGCAGTTCTCTATGACAATGCTTACCCTGTTGGTCATCCTGAAATAATATCCGATTTTGACGGATTAAATATCGATCAGTATTTTGGTTTTATAAAGTGCAAAATCTTGCCACCAAAAAATTTATACTTACCTGTTTTACCAGTAAGAGTAAATTCTAAGCTTTGTTTTCCTCTTTGCAAAGTTTGCCCTCAATCGTTAAACAATGAAAGCTGTGACCATTCAGACGAACAACGCACGTTAATAGGCACATGGACATCAATAGAGGTACAAGAAGCAGTCTCTATGGGCTATAAAATAGTTCAATTAATACAAGTTCTCCATTATCCTGAGAAAAGCTTCGAAATATTTAAATCATATATTACATCATGGCTTAAAGTTAAAACTGAGAGTTCTGGTTGGCCTGAATCATGTTCAACGGACGAAGCAAAAGATGATTTTATTAGGCAATTTAAAGAAAAATACAATATTGATTTAGATAGGGATAATATTAAAGTCAACGAAGGATTACGCTTTATTGCAAAATTAATGCTGTTAGTAATAAATATAAACTTGGTAATATAACATAAAAAATTCTATTCTTTATTAGAAACAGTCTTTGGGGAAAATTGGGTCAGCGATCTAATTTAGTTCAAACTAAAATGTGTACAGATTATCATCAATTTCATTCATTACTTCGTGATCCTAAGATTAAAATAAAAGGTACAATTATGGTAACAGATAATTTGCTTTTGGTAAATTATAAGTATGTCGAAGATGAATACGCTAAAGTTAAGAATACCAGCACAGCTATAGCTGCTTTTGTCACAGCATCGGCTAGACTTAAACTTTACAAGGAAATGATGAAAATTGAAACTCATTCTCCAGGGTCTGTACTTTATTTCGACACAGATTCTATCTTTCATATATGTAAGCCAAATGGATATAAACCAAAGACTGGTGACTTCCTTGGAGAGTTCACCGATGAAGTAAGTAACAAGGTGAATGATATTTTATTAACATTTTGTTTTTAAATAAGATTCTGAAAGAATATAAAGATCCAAATGTAAAAATAACATCATTTGCTGCTTCTGGTCCAAAGAATTATGGTTACGAAGTAACATTTCCAGACAAAACAACAAAATCAACTATAAAAGTTAAAGGGTTATGTTTATCAGATGAAGTTGAAGAAACTCTTAATTTTGAATCAGTCCGAGACTTTGCAAAAGAATTCTCTGATGGGAAAAGAAAGTCCCTCCAAGTACCACAACAACAGTTTGTAATGAACATCATAATGTGTTTACAACAGTTTTCAAGAAAACATATAGAGTTGTATCAGAAAAAAAAAGAATTGTAGGAAATAGTACTTTACCATTTGGTTTTGTAGATAATGTATAAAAGATGAATGTTTTAAATTTTATAGATTAATAAATTAAAATTTGAATTATTGTAATAATCTTAATCTTAAAATATTATTAATAAAAATATGAATGTTGAATTAAAGCATTTACAATTTATTCATCCATTTACATGTATGATTAGCGGACCGACTTCGTGCGGTAAAACATATCTTGTTCGAGATATTTTAAGACATCACTGTGATGTAATCAATATTTCTAACTTGAAAACAAATAAAATAAAAGTACTTTGGGCATACGGACAGTATCAATCCTTATATAAAGTAGATATACCAAATGTAGAATGTGTATATTTTGACGGTCTCCCTTCTGAAGAGGAAATAGATGATTGTAAACCTGAATTAATAGTTATAGATGATTTAATGTCCGAACTATGTAATGATAAAAAACTTTCAAATTTATTCACAAAAGGCAGTCACCATAAAAATATAAGTGTTATTTTTATATCTCAAAATATTTTTCAACAAGGAAGTCAAATGAGAACAGTGAGTTTAAACTGTCATTATATTATTCTAATGAAAAATCCAAGAGATCGAATGCAAATAATGCGCTTAGCATCACAAGTTTACCCTACAAAAACAAAGTCTTTTCTTGAAGCATATAATGATGCGACAAAAAATGAATTTGGCTATATAAGGTTATCGCTAAAACAAAATACTCCAGAAAATATTCGAATTCAAACAGATATTTTGCCAAATAGCCAAAATATTCTAAATCCATATGCATATATACCAAAATAATGTCTGATAATTTAAAACAAACATTGTTAGAACTACACTTTGCTACAAAGATTAAAGATAAAAAACTTAGAAAGCAAATACTTTCATATTTAATAAAAAATAAAAAATATCGTTTAGCCATTAGAGAAATTGCATTAAACATTATAAAAGGCAATCTAAAACTTAATAAATCTGTTAAATTAAAAATCAAAAAACATAAAAAACAAATATTAGGAACTAATAAAGTTTTTAATAAAAGGTATTGTGTTCAAAGCGGAGGTTGGTTACATTGGGTGATACCTATTGTTGCCTCATTAATGAATATTGCAATATGATGGAATTTTGCAGAAAAGTGTTGCTTATTCCTATTAATACAAAGATTATTGAAACAAAAAATAGAACAAAAAAAATAAATGAATTTAAGAAAATCTCAAAAAACTGTAAAAAAACCAATGTCAAAAAAACCATTGGAAAGAAAAAAAGAGAATTCAAATGGGAAATTGTCTAATAAATTAAAAACAACTCTTTCAAAAATATATTATGATACCAAAAATCCAGGTTCGTTTGCAAGTGTAAATAAACTATTTAATGAAGTTAAGAAAATTTTACCTAAAACTAAATTTAAAGAGGTCAAAAAATGGCTTTCAAGTCAATTAACGTATACATTGCATTTTCCAATTAGAAAAACTTTTTTGAGAAATAAAATAATTGTTAATCGAATTAATCAACAATGGGAAGCAGATTTAGTAGATATGAGAGAATTTTCCAATATAAATGACAAATATAATTATATATTAACAGTAATTGATGTATTTTCAAAATTCGCGTTTGCAATTCCAATAAAGCAAAAAACAAGCGAAAATGTAATTAAAGCTTTTATTGGAATTTTTAAAGAAAGAATGTGTTCATACTTACGGACGGATAGAGGAAGAGAATTTTGTAACAATAAATTTCAATCTTTTTTAAAATCTAAAAAAGTTTTGCATTTCACAAGCAAAAACAGTGATATTAAATGTGCAGTTGTTGAACGTTTCAACCGCACACTTAAAGCAAAAATGTTTAAATTTTTTACTTTTAAAGGTACACGAAGATATATAGATGAGCTTCAAAATTTAATATTATCATATAATAATTCTAAACATAGGACTATTAAAATGACGCCAGTAAAAGTTAATAAAAAGAACGAGAAAGTTGTATTTAAAAATATCTACGGTTTTAACTCATTACAAGAATTGTATAGGAAAAGTTATAATGTTAAGTCTAAAAGTATTAATGTTGGAGATAGCGTGAGACGTAAATATATTAAAAGTCCATTAGATAAAAGCTATTACCCAACGTTTGAGGATAAAGTTTACACAGTTGATAAAGTTATAAAAGGTAATAAGAAACCTGTTTATCAATTAAAAGATGAAAATAAAAATATTATAAAACAGAATCTTTATAAAGAAGAAATTCAAAAAGTTATACCAGAATTCTTTCGTATTGAAAAAATATTGAAAACAAGGAAGAGGAAAGGAAAAATCGAATATTTTGTTAAATGGTTAAATCATAATAACGAATATAATTCTTGGGTTTCAAATATTAAAAATTTAAAATGATTACAAATAATGTTTGTAAATCGGATTTAATATTATTTAGTGTTCAAGTTATACTAATATTTATAGTTGTTTGTGCTAGTTTAATAAACTTAACTTTTGAATTTGGTAATCAAAATTTGTGGACTGTTGTTTTGACGAGTTCATTAGGTTATATAATGCCAAACCCAAAAATTAAAATAAATATCGGATTAGTTGAAACAAATAGTATAAAAGATGATAAAAAGCAAGACATATTAGTAACATTATGAAGATGGGATGTTCAATATTAGAGTTTATACTACTATGTTTGATAGCTATATTCATTATACTATTTTGAATTTACAAATATTTTTCCAATATTATATGTAATACAACACAATTATTAGTATGAGTCAAATAATACGTTTAGTTTCAAATGTTAATTCATAAGAGTTCATAAATCAATAGTATCATCTAGCATTGTTGAAGCTCATTCAAAAGCATTAAGAGTATCCAATGCAATGTATTTTATAACCCGTAGGGATGTTAAATCATTTATTTTACACAAGGGAACTCTTGACGGGTATATAAATAATATTGAAAATGTAGCTCTTCCTCGTAGAATAGCAGTGGCCTGCGTATCAAATGAAGCATTTAATGGAAATAATACAATAAATCCGTTTTTCTTTAAAAACTCTAGTATTAAACAAATGGTTTGTTATATTGACGGAGACTTATATCCAGCTAGAGGTTATTTACCTGATTTTAACAAAAGAAAAAATTTTCTAGAGAATATTTTGGACTCTTCGAAGCGTTTAACCAAACAGGTTATACAAATACTATAGACATAACCCCAGAAGAATTTAAAGATGGATATACTATTTTTGGTTTCAACTTTTCTCCTGATTTAAATGAGGACTGTAATAGTGTTGGATATATATC
>JAQGAW010002884.1:0-13879 GCA_034698025.1 Phthiracarus crinitus | reverse complement strand
TATTTTGTAAGAATTTGTTCCGAAATAATCAAAAATATCGAAAACCGGAATCAGCACAACAATTTTTATTATATATATATATATATATAAATTCATTGAATTTTATGCTTGATTTTTGAAGTGCAAATAGGGGTGCAGAAAAAAATTCACATTAAGATAACTAAAAGAATTCCGCCACAGGGTATTGCACTGGCATTTCAGACTGATTTCTTAATGCCCTAAATTTGTGGTTCGGGATGAAAAATATGTTGCGTGAGACACTTATACGTTAAGGGTGTTTTTTATTTTAGCTTACGAGTTAGCCGGCACTCAGTTAATTCGAGCAAAATGGAACACTCGTACACCTTTGCTTAATTATCGCATTAATAATTAATAATAGAATGCGATTAAACTCATTTATTTTGGGGAGAGTTGGGTTTAGTACCGTAATATGAAAACAATGTCTTAATTAGTTGGGTGTGTGTTTGGAAAATTTTTTTAATGGTTTTTAAAATTGGAATTAAATTTTGAGATCGAAAGGGTTTTGTTTATACAATAAGATCATTTTGTTTTATCGAAAAAAATTAATTTATTTTGACGATTGATAAATTTTCCAAAATATCTTTAATCAGCATAAAAACTAAATTTTTTTAGCGCACTTTTATCCAATAAACTTCTAAAAATTTTATGCCACTTTTTTGTAAAATAAATAACTTAATTGTAACGCAAAAGTATGCATTATTTAATTATATTAAAAGTCATTATTTTTTTAAGTGATATAAGCTTAATTTATGAAGCGAGTAAATTTGTAAAAATAGATTTTTAATTAATTCAAAAATTCATGGATAATAAGTTTTATTAGAAAATTTTTAAAATTTTCCTTATTTATCTTCCTTATGCTCAAATGTTTATTTATGTTGATTGCTATCAGAAATTGCATAACAATTTTATTTTTATAGTTAGATTATTTAATACTATTGCTACGTATATAAATTTAAAATCTTTTTTAAATAAATTTTCATTTTTATCAATAAAACTATAAAACACCGAAATTATAATATGAACATACGTAGTATAATCAAATTTAATGGAAAATTTCTTAAAAGATCAAAACTAACTACAAAAGTAATCAATAGGCTAATCGAAGCATTTCGCGATTATTTTATTTTCATAATCTAGTATTACTATTAACGCATAATCTTAACACTTATAGGAACCGGACGATGAAGAAGTGTCTTCCATATCAAGAAATAACCGCCTAATTATAACCGAAGAAGATTTTCGTGACGACGTCAGTATCAATGCATTGGATGATAACCCAACAATTTTTCAAAGGTTTATTTTGATTGCCAACAAAAAATGTGACATAAAAACAAAATATTCTCATACGTAATAATAGGCGCGATTCAATCACATCGTACAGTACATGTCCAGAATCGGAAACCGATCATTCAAGTAACCGAGACATTGAAATTATTGGCACGTATCGATCGGCGGACATATCGTACAGTTGGCACACTCAGTATTTATCGAAACTGAAATACTGGTTCGCCACATATCCACGCGAATCGCTTTATTTGAGGCTATTGCTCGTATTAGCGATGGTACTATTTTTTATGCATTTGCTAATTCTGTATAAATTATCGAAATTAGACGCCGCAACGAATTATATCAATATTATTCAGTTGAAAAGTGTGTTGAATGCGACCGATATGTACGCCATCGATGCTAATCATTTATGATATATATTTTAAAACTTATTATTATTTTTGTAAGCATAAAAAATTTTATACTCAAATACGTGAATTAACTGAAAATTTAGGGGAAAATTTATTACCGTTGAATTGGTTGGGTTTGGTCAGTCCAACCATTATATTTAACTTATATTAAAGTTTATAAAATGAAATACCAGTTGGATTTTTTTGAAACACATACGATTTTATATTTATACAAAGTTCGAACTAATAGAATAAAATTTTATTAAAATGCATGCAAATGTAGCAAAATATTTGGTTTAACTTATGAGATAAAAATTCAACGTAAATACTTTAATGAATTAAAATATTGCTCAATTGTTAAAAAAAACTCTATTAGTCCAGACAAAGTCATGATTATGTATGCTATAATAAAAACCCAACCGGTATTTAAAAAAAACTCATCTATAAATATGGCACAAACATTATATATTTTTTTATTAATATAAATTCTTTTAGGCAGTGATTATAACAAATGATTACTTAATAAAAAAATTTTTAAAAAACAAAACTTATTTTTCTTACATTTTTGGTAAAAGTAATAAAAGAGACTTATATTATAATAAAATTTAGAGTCAAAAACACTACGAAAAAAACTTTTTGTGTAGAACTTTTTATTTGATTACTGCTTTAGCTTGTGATAGAAGTTGATTATAATTTGAAATTTTTAAAATACTATTTGGTAAAAATATTCAGTTTAGATAGATTTGTGTTGTTTTTCGAATTAAATGTCAAAAAATTCTATAAAATATAAAACTTTTTTAATTCGTTTGTATATGATTTCTAATAGCCTGAGCGGACGATTCTAGCGGTGCCAGCGGTTCCGTAACCACTCAAACCGTAATTGCCGAGACCGTACGACGATCCGAGACCATAAGATGATCCGAGTCCGCTAACTCCGTATGATCGGAGTCCGCTTGAATATAAACCAGAGCCATAACCAGAGCCATAACCAGAGCCATAACCAGAGCCATAACCAGAGCCATAACCGGAACCATAACCATATCCGAGACCGCTTAAGCCTGAGAGACCGCTAATACCAGAGATTCCGTAGTTTCGTGCGCCATACAAGCCAAGAGTGCTCACAGCTGGTTGAGCGATGGCAACAGTGCTTACTGGGCGAGCAACAGCAACAGCTGCCGGCTGAGCAACAGCTACTCCATAACTGCCTCCATAATTGGCTCCTCCATAACCTGCTTGTCCAATCACACCTCCCTGTCCGACAATACCACCGGAGAGACCAGAAAGTCTCACACCTTGTCCTTCAGACACGATGGTGTTCGCTGATTCAATGACTGGGTTGATCTCTTGAGTGATTTGACGGTATGGTTGGATGACTTCTTGCACCTCTTGTATAACAGGTCTGGACACTTGATGAACGAGTCTGTGTGGTTCGTCTTCGGATGATGTAACCTGAGTCTGTCCGGGTTCTCCTGTTAAATCCAATTAATCTTAATTTTCTAGTTTTTTAAGTGATTTATCGCATATACAAACCTGCAATGTGTTGTTGAGACACAAGAATTGGGCTCGATTTCGAGACGAAGTTGAGTTGTACTGGTTGTTCGCTCGGTGGCACATCCACTACCTGTGGAACTGGTGCCTCACCGACGTATGGAACTGCTCTGTAGTCAACGGTACGCGCGGATGAGATAACAGCGGCGGTTACTGGTCTTACTTGAGAAACATGGGAGGAAACAGCACCGACTGAATAAGCTGGTTGTGCGGCTACAGCTACTTGAGAAACGACTGGTTGAGCAACTGCTACCTGAGCGGCAACTGGTTGAACAGCGATTGTTGAAACGGCTGGCTGAGCCACTGAGTAATAGCTTGAGCCGAGATTTCCTAAGCCATACGATCCACCGTATAAGCCGGAACCATAGCCCAAACCTGATCCGTAGCCTAAACCTGAACCATAACTGGAGTAACCGTATGATGGGAAACCACCCAATGTGTATGATGAGAGTCCACCCAAACCAGATCCGAGACCATAACTGCTGCTGCTATAGTAAGATCTGCCGGCGCCGTTGCCATAACCATTACCATAGCTTGATAATAATTGGGATCGAACACCAACAGCCAAAAAAGCCAATAACAAAACCTAATTCGTTTAAACATACATTATTACTATTAGATGTTGCAAATTTTTCAATACTAAATTTTGTTTTTAATAAGCTGTATTTTATTTTTTCTAAAATCGGCTAATTTTTATAAATGCCTAAAATTCAATTGACTAAATAACTAAAGAATTGCTAGTTTAACCATTAAACTTTTAAAAATCCATAGCTTTTATAATATTATTAAGCAAAATAATTAAATAATTAGTTAAAAATTGAAAAATCTTATAAATTTATTGATTTATTGGTTTAAATTAAAATACCACAGTAAAAATTATTAAATACTTACTTTGAACATTTTGAATGTCTGTGTGGATAAGAGAAAGTGACAGAATTATGGAGATAACTGAGAACTACTGAATGAGTTCGGATCTTCGATCAAACTTTTATACTCAATTCAAGAACCTTGAAGAAGGAAATTATTTTCGAAAAGGGAATAGTAATTTTTTCTCATCATCTATTGATTTAAATAGTATCTCAATTTTTCGTCCCTAAACGACAATTTTTTGAATGTAAAAAAAAGAGTTTAAGATCCCAGACTGTGATTAATGCGCTAAGATTTATCGTACGTGTTTATTACCATAAATGCCCGAAAGCGACAAACGTCTCTTATTTTGACATAAGTGAAGCACTAAAAAAGTAAGAGTACCACCACTACTCCATTAAAAAAACGCCAACTGGTAACGTGCTATGGCTACTAAATCAGTGAATTATATGAGCTGATTTATCGACCTTCAAGCAGCGCCCATCGCCTTATTTTATTATAAAAAGATAAGTATCGGATTTAATTAATAAATTTTTTCGCTGGGATTCCCGAACCATATTGTACTGTATATGCGTGATATGACGAAATTGGTGCTCCTATTGGGAAATAAAAAGCGGATCAGTTGCCAATTTTTTGTGTTTAACCTTGAAAACCGCGCATTCTATGCAAAAACAAAATCTAGATCTTGTTTACTGGTCTAAAAGGAGATTAAATTTTTCCGGGGGGAGAGTTTGGAAACTTTCCTGAAGAAAAAAATTGATTAACTACTGGTAATTTTCAATGATTTAACGTAAAAAAATCGGT
Organism: Phthiracarus crinitus; assembly: GCA_034698025.1. Lineage (NCBI taxonomy): Eukaryota > Metazoa > Arthropoda > Arachnida > Sarcoptiformes > Phthiracaridae > Phthiracarus > Phthiracarus crinitus. The sequence continues at coordinate 8,963 of JAQGAW010002884.1, read as the reverse complement.
TGCTAAGAACTATTTTATTAATTCAATTGGAATTAATTGAATTACTGCACAAACACCTTCTAATTATAATATCTTGACTTTGATTACTTCATTAGGGTACCCATACTAGCATTTAAAACTAATGCATTTGATTTCATTGAAAAAATGAATCTTCGATGGATATCTGTGTGACATTCAAACACACAGTTTCCTTGAACATCTTCCGATAATCGTATTCAGTGTACAGTATTATTTGTCGTAATTTGCCGGCAAATAAATAATGGATAATATAACGTGTTTCGTTCGCTATCCGTTTTATATGCGGTTGAATTAATTTTTTGGCAAAAATTATGAATTTAATTTAATTTTGTTTAATTAATTATGTTCTAAATAATTCTTTATCAAACAAAATAAATTTGGTAAAAGAATGAATTTTCTGATCCTTTTTCGTATTATATTGGTTTTAGTTAATAATTAAAAATAAATACAATTAATTTGTTAAATAAAAGAGTTTTTTACAATATTTCATGAATATCTAAATATTTATTTGCTAATCTCTACCATAAAAGAAAATGTTTTAAAATTGTTAATTCTTATAATAATATTAATTTATAAATTAATAATTTGAACATATTGTGTTGCTTTATTCAATATAAGGAATGTGAAACATGGAATATTTTTCCAATGCGATCATGAAAATAATTTGTAATTAGAGTGAACTCATCACTATAATTAATTAACTGACACTAGCTTTTTTGGATTAGTTATTTTGTACTAAAAAAGCAATTAAAAAATTTATGACTTTTAATACTAAAGATGAATCGTTTTTCAATTCAACGAGCAATTCATCAATCGTTTTTTAATGCTTTCCAAATATTCATTGCATTTTGCAAAAATTAGAAATAAATTTGAAACATGGAAAAACCTCGCTTAGGTTTGTTTAAAATAATAAATTTCTCCAATTTTTAAAAAATGCTTTAAATATACAGTAAAGTAAGGGTTCTCAGACTTTGGGTCACTAACCAAAACAGGGTCACAATATATACGTTTTGGGTCGTATGGTTTATAAGATATAACAAAAGAGTAGGCTCTCAGATTTTTAATAATTTAAATTCACAAGGGCTAGCTTATCTATTTATTCAAGATTCAGTTTGGTCACGGAAACTTTTTTTCATTACATTAGAGTCGCATTACAAAAATGTTTGAGAACCACTGCAGTAATGTATTAAACTCTTTTTTATTTCGCTGTTGCTAACTAACAATTTTTCAGTTCAACTTATTCAGCTAGTATTAATATCAATGATCATAATTATTGTACTTTGATTATAGTTAAAAATAATTTAATTTACACGAACGTCATTAAGTAGTTAATTTTAGTAATCTCATAAAATGTGTGCATAAATTTACTCCAAGGTGTCCATAGTTCCGTTTTAAATCTGTGTGCGTGTGTGATGTCAATTACATAAAAATTTTAGTTTTTTTGAATGTTTTTCTTAAATTTTTTATTATACGATTCTCTACGAATTAATCTTTAAAACCCATTAAAATTAATTTTTATTGAATTCAAAAATGTAATTTCCACGATATTTTATTATTCATAACAAATTAATGTTATTTTTGGTTAAATTAACTCACGAAAATTTAAAAACTCTATGAGAAAATTTAGAAATTTTAACAAATCAAACTTAGTTTAAAATGAGTGTATTTTAAGGGAAATAACTAGCTCCTAAAATGTTTATGCATTTTTTACTAAAAAACATTCTTAGATGATTAAGTGAAAGGTTGAAGGCTTTGTTGAAAATTTTTTTGTATGATTAAGAATGAAATAAATTAAAATTTCTATTTATTTGGCCCAAAATTTAAAATATTTTAACCAAACTACTTAATTTTTGATCAAATTAATCAACAAATTGTGTTCCTAATTTCAATTAAATACTTATTTCAATCATCGTCAGATAAAAATTCGTTTTTTTGAAAAAATTGCATTTCTTTACATTACCATTACCCAACAATTATTAAAAACATGAGATTAAAGATATAAAAATAAGGATAGGTTATTAACTGGAGTGGATGGCTAAATAAGTAAAATATTAGTTCACAAGCCTAAGTAGAATGATGTTGGAATAACAATGCACATTACATTTGGAGGATATAGTAATCCAAAAAATTGAAACATTTTGTAATTCTTGTTTACAATAAAAATATATGGCAATGCCAGCCAATTCAAGGATTTCAGACTAAAATTGTGAAAGTTTTCATAATTATTAAATAAATTATTATATTAAATTTGATATGAAACGACTGAAATCTTAAAATTTTAATTAAAGAGTGATTACAGCTATATTTTATAATTGAAACATTAATGATGTCATTGAAGATTAAATAAGGATTAATATTTAATTTTTTTAACTTATCCAAAATCTGCGAATTAGTTTTCTAAATGTTGAAGGCTCTCTCTCTCTCTCTCTCTCTCTCTCTCTCTCTCTCTCTCTCTCTCTCTCTCTCTCTCCTCACTATTTTTCTATCACTTCGATTTAAAATTTTCAAAATTAAAAGATTTAAAATAATTTATTTATCATATCTTAATCTCTACTATTATTTCTAATAAATGTCGCCCCTCTATACCCTAAATTTGCAACTAGTGATTATGAGGCTCGGGTTTAATTTTAAAAAACTCAAGCTAAGCAGAGCTTAAAGCTCGATTTATTGATGTCCAGGAGCTCAACGTTAATTTAGCTAAACTCAAACTCAAAGCTTGGGGAATTGAGTGTATTGAGCATAGCTGTGCAATTAAATCCGTATAAAATCATGTTACCTGGCACTCTAATACAGTTTATGATATGCCTTAAAATATGGGCTCAAAAATCATAATACTGTATTTATGACGTTTTGTTACTCGGTTCTATGCTACGCATTATTTTGGCATAAAGTTTATGCCATAAACTGAATAACATTGGCCATGTAATATGTTTTTATACGGATTTAATTGCACAGCTATGCTCAATTCCCCAAAGCTTCGAGTTTGAGCTTACTTTCGTAAGCTCAATATTTGAATATATCTACTTGAATTTCATAAATCATGTATTGTTCGAAACTTAATTTATTAATGTAATCGTATTAAGTTTATTAATTAAGTTTAATTTGACAAAATATTTTAAGTTATATAAATTTTTATAAGCTCACCATATCTTTTTAAAGCTCAAGCTAAAGTTTAAAAATTATAAACTCAAGCTCAGTATATTTGAGCTTTTTGCGATCATTATTCCATAGGCAAAGCATGAATCTTCATTCAAGAAGCTAAACACCGAACTTTATTTATAGTTAGAGATGAAGAAACTATCATTACTGTTTGGAAGATAAGCTTTGAACAAACAACAAACTGAGGTCATGAATGGGGCGCTCAATTAATTACACGATCAAATAAATCTATAAAATAAATCTAAAAATTTAGTCAATGCTTTCGATAAAATGTTTCGAAAGTATGAAAAGATTTCAAGTTTACAGTAATATTACATTATATTAATTTTGGTTTCCAACCTATTTATTGCAATCTAATAAATAAACATTATTGCAAACTAATTATATCTAATGTCGAAATTGGATATATCGAAACGGTAAAAATTCGACTATCATTTTAGTAAACTTGAATTTGTGTGGATATTTATAGTTAAATATGTTGGACATAACTTATTTATGATTAATGCGGAAAATATATTGCTTTTAATAATGTGATATTTTATTTTTGAAAAATGGATATTGTATTTGAAATGATAAAATCTGATAGCAGGCACTAAAAGTTATTTTCGACGTCTACAGATGACGATGGAAGTCAGTCGGGTTTGAAACAGCCAAATGTAACATTAAGTTGTCCTGCGATACAATTGGTGAGTCTGTCAACCGATTCACCTAAAAATGATTTTTATAAAATATCAAATTTTCGACTAAGCAACTTTTTTCGCCATTAAATTTTCAAAATCATCTGTGAGTTTGACAGTTCGTGAGGTTTTAATTTTTTGCACGTAATTAATTAAAAGTTAATGACGCTTTTTTTGACAAAATTAAATAAAAGTGAGTTTTTAAATATATAGCATATTAAAGTGTTTTAGACAATTATTCGTAACGAAAATTACAAATTAGTGGAAAGAATTAACTAAATTCATTATTAATTGCACAAATATTAGTATGGAATCAATCACTTAAACTAGAGATGAACATCGGTTAAAAGTTAAGAATTTTCTTTAACCTTTAACCTTAACTCGGACAACAATCTTAACTTTTAACCTCAACCGGTTAATAACTTTTTTAACTTTAACTGTATTTTTTTAACCGTAGGGTTAACCGGTTAACCTATTTTTAGCTTTTAACCATAAATTATTAAGTAAATTAGTTATAAATCAGTTAAACATTTAATTATGATAGCAAAAATTATCATTTAAACTCGTTATTCATCATTTTAAATTATATTTGAATAGATATATTTGCAAAAAAAAAATTTTTTAAAATCATAAAGTAAAAGAATTTGAAATTGAATCTTAATAAGAATTTGGAAAATGTAGTATTGTCTACAAGTCAAAAAGTTAACGGTTAACTTTTGTAATATATTTAACTCAACCCGGTTAAAAACGTATTGACTTTTAATTTGACTTTGCATAAAATGTTTAACTTTTAACCTTAACTTTAACCAGTTAACTGCTAAAATTAAAATTTAACGGTTAAATTGTTCATATCTAACTTAAAAAAATTCTTATTTAAATTGTACATGTTGTTTTAGTAATGACAATAATTTTAGAAGATTAAAGTATTTATTTTTAGGTAACGGTATGTTTGGTATTAGTTTTTTACACTTTTTAGTTTTATAATTAATTTAGTTAAGTAAACAATAATGTTAATATTTTATAGTTTAAACTTAAAAGCACCTTCTAATTGCGACATCTAATTTTGATCAAAAAAGTATTATCTATAAAATCTACAATTGTACAAGTGGATTTAGGGTGAAAAATAATTTATTAAATAAAAGTCGATTGATAATACAAATTTTTAGAGTTTTAAAAATACAAACATTTATACAAATTATTAAATTATTATATATAATTTAAACTTTACAATGCTTTATAGTTAAAACAGGAAAATTAATAGATAAGACATGGTAATGAAATTAAACAGATATAATTTAAGATAGATAATATATTTATATAACATTTACTATTAATCCCATGAAATAAATTGTAGATAAAATTTTATAACTAAAAATGAGAAAATTTTTTATTTTTTTGGTAAGCATTTATCACCACGAGTTAAAATTAAGTTTTTTTACAATTCTTTATTAAATCTACATTATAATTAAACATAATTTTCCATAAAAATAATAAAATAGAAGCTTTAAGTTTAAAAGGTTTTAAGTTAATAATAAGCAAATAACAGCTTAGATGTAATAATTAAATATAAATTATGATAACCATGAGAATGAAAGGATATGTTTCACAACAATTAATGAATAAAATGTGATTAAAAAAGCAAGATAATATAAAAACTTTTAATCAACTTTCTAGTAATTAATCATTAATATATTAACCTAGTTAATTAATAAGTTTTAGATAGAAGTAGAGCTAATATAACAAATAAATTTAATTATTTTTTAGAACACAAACATCATGAAATGCTTAACAATTTTGTTGCTAATACTAATAACTACTTATTGCCATTAAAAATGTCCCACAACCGAAATGTTGGGGCCATTGTTTTGTGCGGACGATGTTTTATCGTTTAACGGTTCAGAAAAGTACAATCTTAAGATTATGTTTGAAGATCTCAGCGACAAGTTGGCTGACTCTGAAAAACATTTTAAAATCTTTAAACTTACTAATACCGCAATAGATGAAATAGTGGAAGACATATTCCGTGACATAACTTTTGATGAAATACGCATCGAATCAGCTTCTAATCTTACAAAAATCAATACTCACGCTTTTAGTGCAACAAACTTAGTTACGAAAAGATTTTATAGCATCGGAACACCTCTTAACAGTACTTCGCCGGATTATAATATATTCGATGTGATAAGTTCAATGGTTAACATCGAAGTAATTCATCTTTTAAATACTAAAATTACCTCAATACCATCAATTGCATTTCGACCGCTTAATGGATTACAGAAAAAATTAAAAGAAATTCATTTATCTTGGGGTTCGGGTATTACAACTATTGGAAACAATTTTATTTATAATTTGGATGATTTAGTTTTAATGGATTTGAATGGAAATTCACTCACACATATTTCAGAACACGCTTTTAATATGAGGAACAAAGGGAATAATACTTTAGAAATTTGGATGGTTTACAATAAGTTGAACGCGTCTAATAGGTTTGTTAATTAAAACATTATTTTCTATTATGTATTGGATACCCGTAGAATGTATGCGTGTGTGTGTGTGTGTGTGAGAAAGAGAGAGATAGAGAGAGATTAATCTTTTTATATTGAAATTTTGCAAATTATTTAGCTTTACGCCATTAGTATTTACATCAGTAAAACGTCCGATTCATTTACATATTGGTAGTGACAACGAATTATCATATTTAGATGAATACGTTTTCTCACCAATATTATCAAACAATGGTGTAATAAGTGTCGAAAATTTAAATTTTAGCTGCGATTGTAGAATGTATTGGATATATAAACTGGAGTCTAAATTCGTTAATCACTTATTAAATGCTAATTGTAGTGATGGACAACCATTCTTTGCTGCAAACAGATATGTTGGTAATAATTGTGAATAAATTTATTTTGAATTTTGTCCAAATTTAGTATTAAATTGTAAAAAATTTATGAAATATAAAAATTTGATTTTTAGTGAGTTTCTTTGAATTCAATAAAATATTAAAATAATGTTTATTTGTCAAACAATTGTTATCATGAAATTAAATGCATTTTGCTCTACTCTTTCATTGCGTATATATGTCCTTAAAAAATTTAGTTTGTATTTCCGAGTTTTGCACTTTAAGTTTAATAGGTTTATAAAAGGTTTTACAAACATTAAAATTTTTAAAAACTATTGTTATCAAATCTTACACTAATTTAGTACGCAAATACTCTATATTTTTTTGTTTCAACTTCAAAACATAAAATTTTTAATTATTTTTACCGATAATGCTATTCATGATTCACTTCTAAATCTTTTAAAAATTTCTTTGATGCTTCTAAAATTTTAATCAAAAATAATAATCACAAAAGAAAGTAATATACATTTTAAATGAAACCTTAATTTTAATTTTGATTATTGTCATCAAAAAATAACTTTTCTTAAAAATTATTTTATATAAAGCTATCGATTGATCGCAGAAAACCAGAGGCCATAAACTAACTAATATTTTTTGCCTTCAGATATTATGTTGTTTTGAACATGCTTTAGTTGTAAAATAAGTTACCCCATACTGTTTGGTATTCTCCCATCCTCTCGCAGCAAAAGTTTGATGTTAACATTTATTTTTATTTATGGTTATTTACGCGATCCTACTGTTATAATTAAATCTATTTTGCTCATTAAAACACAAAATCTGGTGGCTTTCACAAAAATTGGTTTATTAACATATGGCTTACCTATGTTTTTGTATAAAAGTGCATTATTTATAATTAATTATTTGGTAAATCAATTCAAAAGTATTATATCAAATTTCTACTTAAACTTTTCTTATCGCTATTCTCACTATGAGCAAAATTATTAAAATTGTTATCCGCTCACGTAATTACAATAAAATATATTATATATTGGTTTGTTTATGAGCAAATTATATCAGTGACAATTTATAAGTGTCATCGCTGTACAAGCATTTAGAAGCTTATTACTGCAATGATTATAAGCGACCTTAGAAAACGACAAGTTTGACGATATTGCACAGTAATTATTTCGCAACCAATCATTGTTTCGCTACAAATTGAAAATCTGTTTTCTAAACTAAAAAATCCGTTTTAAATTTTTAATTTCTTGAAGAAAATAGTTGCGCAACTGTCGCACGAAAATATTAATGTTGCACACAAACTGGATATTATGTCATTCATATTTATGAGAAAAATAAAAAAATAATTATAATAAATTGAGTCTAAAGTTTTTTTTTTGAAATTAATTCAACGAAAATGTATTTTAGACATAACTCAAAAAGTTTCGAAAAATTGGTTTCGCAAAATTTCTTAAACCGACTCGAAGTAATAAATACATGAAAAAATCATTCTTTCTCATTTATGCAATATATTTGCGATTTATTGCATTTACTCTTTTTTAAATAATTTTTTGAAAAGAGTAATTTAAACGCAGTATCGAATATAAAAATAGGCATAATTTACATAATTATAATATTACCACAATTCTGAAAATAAAATTGAGTTTTGAAAATTATTAAATGTATTTCAATAGCTTTATAAAATTTTAAATTATAATTACTAATGAGTTTACAATATATACCACGTGATACATAAGATCATTTCTCGAACTCGGGCTCTTAAGCTAAAGGTGAGCGCTCGAACGTTTTGCATCGCTTACTTTAACTATTAGATAGAAACTGCTTTCAAATTATTGAAGTGAATTGGATATGAATATAAATATTTTAGTTAAACATTGATATAAGCAAAATCAAGTATCAGATTATATTCTATTATTTGAAATATCACGTAAATTAAAAAAATGTATTAATGAAAAGACCAATTGTAAGCTTGTAAAGGAGACCACAACAAGTTTGAATACCGAAATAAACTCCTATTAATATTATTATAAATCTAACATATTGTTTAAAGAATAAAGCATTGATTTGTTAATCATTTACCGTATCTTCCTTTTATGTGATATCAATTGTCAAATATATAATTTTTTTAAAATAATTATTTTAACATAAGTTTGGCTAATGAGCTAAAAATGTATAGAATGCATTAAACCGATAAACTAAACAATAAGCTTAAATATTCCGATAAGCTAAGTATAAAACAATAGTTTTTGTCA
>JAQGAW010002883.1:0-13883 GCA_034698025.1 Phthiracarus crinitus | reverse complement strand
TGTTGGGCTATTTTGGGCTGTTAGGCTTTGTTGGGCTATGTCGGGCTATGTTGGGTTATGTTGGGCTATGTTAGGCTATGTTGGGTTATGTTGGGCTATTTTGGGCTGTTAGGCTTTGTTGGGCTATGTCGGGCTATGTTGGGTTATGTTGGGCTATGTTAGGCTTTGTCGGGCCATGTCGGGCTATGTTGGGTTATGTCGGGCTATGTCGGGCTATGTTGGGCTATTACTTAACATTGCATTACAAAATCTATCAAAACTCTAATTATTTTAAAAATATATTTGTATTGATTTGTTTGTTAACGCATTGCAATGCAAAACAATCACTAATTGGTAGATAATGTAACAAAACTTTACACAAATCATTACCAAATCTATCAACACTTAATTTTGTTTAATAATTATATTAGTTTTGATTTGTTTGTTAAAGCATGGCTATCGAAATCAATAATTATTTGGTAAATAATTTAGTATTACTTGACTTAAGTCATCACCAAATTTACCAAAACTCTTATTTTTATTAAATAAATAATATTTTAAAAAACTTACGGTTCAGTCACTAATCGGTAAATAATGTTATATTAGTTCACACAAATCGCCACCAAATCTATTAAAAACAATTTTTAATTAATAAATAATATAATAATTAATTCATACAAATCATCACCAAATCAATCAAAAACAATCACTAATCGATAGATAACCAAAAATCACTTGACATAAGTCATCACCAAATCTATCAAAACTATCACTGATTGATAGATAATGTAATACTACTTGACATAAGTCTGCACAAAAAATATCAAAACATTCTATTTTTTGAATGTTTATGTATTGAATTATTTGTTAACGCATAGCATTCGAAACCACATATCGTGGTATTAAGCGAGACATTATGACGACTGCAACTTTGTTAATACAGTGAGTATTACAGTGCTTAATACTCAATGCAATAAATGAGCGAATAGCGACACAACTGGCGTCTGTCTGGTGTGCTTAATGCCAGTACGCGTTCAAAATATATTGTTTGAACGACGGAAAACTGGGAGAACGACCGCAATTTATATTGTTGCGGACGGAGAGATAAATTAAAAAGTTTTTTTTATATTATATATTAACTAGTGCACCCACTGGTATCAAATTTGTCATTTATTCATTAACCCGTCAATTCTGTAATTATAGCCAGTATTCTAATGCACCCATTAGTATAATATTTGTTATTTATTCTTTAACCCCGTTATTACTGTAATTATAGCCCGTTTATATCTTTATACCCGCATAACAAATAGAACGACCGCACTATATTGTTAGAACGACGGTCGTTTTGTGAATTACCGTCGTTCTGTACAGAACGACCGCACTTTACATTGTTGCGGATATACAGAGAGAGAGAAACGGAAAAGTATTTATTATATTATTCATTCATTCTAAGTTGTAATAACAATACATCATCTAATAATATAATTTTTAATTCAAGTATTAAAACAAATTTTCTATGATTACATTGAATATGTTCTCAAAATATAGTTATATCGATATCCACTTTTTTCGTATAAATAATGATTCTTCTAATGCTTAAACAATTATCAATAAATGATATGATATTATCACAATATTTATATAATGCATAATTGAAACCAATTTTCAATAAATGTTTCAATATATCAATGAATTTTTGTTTGTGTAAAACTTAAAGCGTATATCAATAAACTAAAATTGTGGTTAATATAAGTTAATATCTTTGAATTGACTTTCAAATGAATCATAATTATCAAAAACCATTAATTAATCTTTAATTGAATGCATTTTCTCAAAAACACAAAATTATCGAATTCATTACAATCTTTCAAAATGAATTTTTTTTCAGCGATTGAAAGAGATTATCAAAATTCCTTCTAATGGTGTATACAAATGTTTATTTCTAACACTTTTAAACGCAAACACTTTGAACAAATAAGTCGTAATAATTCGATACATTTGCTTGCATTGCAAACTTGTTGTATTATCTATAACTGTTTTCAAGAAAAATTGTTTTGTCTAAAACTTATTTTCACTTCTTGATCACACCCTTTGGGACTTTTTAAATTTTTGAAAAATTATTTCTGAACAAAAAAATATTCCGTTCTAATATTTTTATGGCCGACTGTATTAGCTTACTATAGGTATCTCTTTATATCAATTTTATTTTTATATAAATATCAAAAATAGACTATTTTTACTAATTTCTATGGAAAGTATTAAATATTATTTTTCTATTATTATTTTGAATATTATCTCGAATTATGGTTATATTAATATCAACTTCATTCGTATAAATAATGATTCTTCTAATACTTAAACAATCATCGATAAATGAAAAGATATCATTTTTGTCACAATAATTATCATTTACATAATGGATACAAATATTCAAATCACATAAATTAGGCATCATTTCTAAATGCTTCAGTATATCAATAAAATCGTGTTTAGTGAAGATATGCCCACGAATATCAATAGACTTTAATTTAGGTAAATATATTTGAATATCTTTAAAGTAACTCCTATTCCATGTATTATATTCACCAAAACTTGAAATTGAATCGATGGAAATCTTTTAAAATTAATTTTTTATCGATGGAAAACAGTTATTAAAACTTCCTTCTATTAGTGTACGAAAACTTTTTAATTTTAACACTTTTAAACGCAAACACTTCGAACCAATAAGATGTAAAAATTGGATGCATTCGACTGCGACGCCAACACTAAAAAAGTCAATGCTATGATATTCAAGATTAACAAATTTTGCTAAATTTTCCATAATATCTATGTCTGAATTTTTAAATCTGTTTCATTCATTGTTTGTGTTGAAAAGAAACATAACTGTTAATGACTTTAACTGATGCTTAAAATGATCAGTAAATCTTATAAATCTTTCATCATTAACAATATAACGACTAATACTGTAAACTCAAATTTAAAGAGATTAAATTAAAATTTTTTTACTATAGTTTTATAATAATAATTATTTTTATTATTTCTAGCTTTTGAAAAGCACTCTCTCTTTCTTTAGTAACTTTTATTACTGATTTATCAAACATTGGCATTTATACACTTAATTTGTACAAAATAAAAGTATCATATTTCTGAATGAAATGTGTTAGCTTTACTCATTAAACTTATTATAAGGGATAGGAATTTTCGGTTTCTTAATGCATACTTTTGTTAAAGTTATTATAATTGATCAAAATTAACTACAGGTAGTTTAAAAGTAAAATATTACACCGAAAAAAAAACAAATTTTAGGGTTTCTAACCGGAAAGACAGAAATTCAATTTTTGATAACAAGTTTCATAAAATTCGGTTTATATATGTTATTTAAATAAAATTAAGTTGTTAATATTAGTTTTTAAAAACATTATAAAAAATTTAAAAATTAAGTGTATTTTAATTATTTATAGGTGTGAACTATAGAGAAAGTATTAAAAATATGAAGGGAACATATTTTTTTAGATACAAAAAATTGGTGTAGAAATTTGGTGCCTAAATTTTTAGTCAACTAAAGGAATTTAAATGCATAAGACTTCAAATTGTTTTTTTACACAAAAATTTTAATAATTTTCTACTGTACTATGATTTACTATGAAAAACATCTAATTGCATAAAATTATAATTTACAAAATGCTCATTAGTTAAAAAATGCGACCGTAAAGATAACCGAATTTATACAACAAAAATCCGACCGAATTTAAACATTTTTCTAACCGATATTTCCGATCAATACTAATTATGTGTACGTAAATAAACTTTGTACGATTAAAGTTAATTTTAAAATTTTGGTATTTAAGTATACAGTATTATTATTAGAGCTTCAAAATAATAGCATTTATTGTATATCAAATTAGCGAAATAAATAGTCCTAAAAAAGCACTTATTTTTTTAATAAATATTATGTATTATCGCAAAATACAGCCTTATATTTATAAAGAATTTAAAAAGTTAGAAAATTTATTTAATTTAAAGAAAAGTATAAGAAGAAATAATCTGTCTATTATTATATAATTTCAAGTATTATTAAAATACACGAACTTTACGTTTGGATAAATTAGTTTTGCAAAATACTTTAGTCATATATTTTACATCAATGCTCGAAATATGATTTGTTTCATTAATAATTATTCTTAATTTAGAGTAAGTTTTTAAGAGTAAATTTAAATTTAATACATTCAAATTCTGTGAATACGTTTCGAGTAATGTATCCGCTGTTTCATCATTCAGTCCATAAAATAACTTCGCAGTGAATTTGTTGCGATGCGATCTTTTATGTCAATGAAAAGTATATTAAGTGTTTTATTTCAATAAAAATATATGCGAAATCAATTCTAAACACAGTTACTGTCGTATTTCAGTTTACTAATGGCTTACGAGCCCTAAATGTTTACGCATATATATCGTATCGTTGCTGTCAAAACTTATTATTTAATTTATGAAAAATTATTAATCAATTATTACGCAATTGATAACCGAATAGATAATATTAAAATCATTGTAAATAATTAAAAAAATATCAGAAGAAAAGTTATTTATATTTTATGTGATCGAAAATAAACTTTTTTCTGCTGCAAAGCATATCCCCTCTCAAACACTTTAGTTAATACGTGGTATCAAATGGCTTCTATATGTTTGTAGAGTTCAAACACACACACAATGTTACGGCGCGTAACATCAGTTATCAAATTGTGACAAAAAACTTTTTAATATAACATAAAACTTAATTATTTTCCGACTCTTGTCATATATATCGATACACACATAGTATTACTTCTGCATAAGCAATGCAAGAAACAGATGGTCGGTCATTGTCATGCTATACACATACAGTCGCTTTTGACAACTACGTGGGGATACAGTATCGCTGTATAAAGAGATTCAGAGAGTGAAAGCAGAAAGAGTTAAAAGACTGCTAAAAGACTATAAGAATAAAATAGACAAACACTAGTGATAAATTCCGATAAGAGTTTACGAGGCACAAGTGTCGAGTTTAATATCAATAGTTGTCGAATTAATCGTAATAGGAATGATGACGGATTCAGGTGAAGGTTCAGTTTGAGCTTATTAGAACAGTACCTTCTGTTCCACTTGAAAGCCCTGAAGATAAAGCAGTACTTCGACAAACTTTTGCCAAATGACACTTCTTCTGACATTTGTTGCATGTAGTGTTGATATGAGGACAATTCGGAGCCTAGTAATTATTTTAACCGCATCGATGTTAAGAACCGGACTTTGTCACCGAAAGACCACTGCTTGGAATTGGAACGTTTTGAAAATTTATTTAAATTGTCGATTCTTTGAATATCTGATGATGACGTTGAAGGAGTTTTCAACGAAACGATTTCTTTATCGGCGATTTCTAGTTGAGACGCGATGTTAACATATTTGTCGAAAGTCAGGTTAACTTCTGTGAGTAGACGTCTCTTCGCCGAATCGCTGCGAATTCCAGCTACAAATTGATCACTTAGCGCTGCTGATTAATGTTCGTCGTAATTGCATGTCATGGATAATCTTTTCAATTCGGAAATAAATAACGATAATGACTAGCCATCCAAGTGTCGACGAGACATGAAGTGCTGTTTTTCGCGACTTCAAGCGATGGCGGCTCGAAATGTTGTGTAAGGATCGCCACAATTTAGTTGAACGTCTTCGACATCGGATCGTCCGGTGTGCACAGGTTGACCAATATTTAGACCATTTAGAACATGTAGTCGCCCATAACCGTCATGAGAACTGCAACTTGACACTCCTCCTTGACTTTGTTAATGATGAACGCCCGAAGTCGAAAGAAATAATTAGCGAAACGGCACTCCTTTGAATCAAACGCAGTTATTGAGCCAATAATTCAAACCATTGATTATGAATACGAATCGAAATCGAAATGCATATAATAATTAAGAACGTGTTGAGACTATTCTACCGTCTGCGCCATAAAAATTATGATGTATGCTGATGTAGTAGTAGTAGAGCTGTATTGGAACTCCTAATTTAAATTAGGAGTTCTTGTAGCCGAGAAAGAATGGTTCCACAAGAACCACGAGAACTCAACACAATTTCCATGTAAACGAAACAGATATTAGCTTTCTATCCGAAGTCTCCAAACTGACTCGTAGTATATACTGTACAAAACATAAAAAAGGTGGGGGGAAATTTTGTTACATAATCAAACAAATAAGCTTATAAAAAACGTGACAGTTAGGCGTCACGAATAGTAAGTTCAGCTTTGAAGTGAAAATAATCATAAATATAGGAATAACACTACTTTAATAATTAGACTGCATTTGGATCATATAAATATACTTTAATGCTAACTTGAAAAGCACTTGAAATGAAGAGATAAAATAATACGTGTGATAAATAAGTATACACGTGAATGACTAACAATTCAATAAGTATAATATTAGTAATGGAAAGCTATGGAAGCTTTAGAAAAGTTATTGCTAATAGTGTCGTGACCTGTAGTTCACATACACTACAGTATATTCTAGTAAAATATAATAAAATTATTGTATGAACTTTTGTGAATTAGTATGACTCAGTAATTTCGACCCTTTTTCAGTTCCGAAACTATGTTTAAAATTAGTAAAAACAAACATTTCTTGTTATCCAACATATAGTGTTATTTTTATAATGATTTAGATATATTGCATTGTTTTTTAATTATGTTTTTTGTAAGGTTATTTTAAAACAATCGCAAAAAAATATAAAGACGTTTATATTTTAAAAATCTTTTTTACGTTTAATATACCGTTTACGTAACGTTAGAGCTTCAAAATTATTGTATTTGCTACTTTTTATTTATAAGAGAAAGCTTATAATTTTAAATAAGACCGAATCAAATTAAGAGTCTTTTGAGCTCCATTTATAAATACTATTTTGCTAATTTTAATTAAAACTATAGGAACCTCCAAATATTTTATAAAATTTCAAATTTCTTTACATAAAATATACTAATGTAATATTAACGTAAATAAAGTTAGAACCAATAAAAGTAATTATTTTGAGAAACTTTGGTAATACTTGAATACCTTGTAATTTTTTAATAAAAATAAGTACTATTTTGATGCTATTTTAGCACATTTTTGGAGTAAATTATAGCACTAATTTGATAGGGAATTCTTGCTATTATTTTGAAGCTCTACTTAGTATTATTTTCCATTTCTATTGTTAATTCATATTTAATGAAAAGCACTGCGCGTAAAGTATATCTTTATTAGACAAGAAAGTTTTTGAGAAAATGCGTAAAATAGCGCAATACAGTATTAAACTATACAAATATCAATAATAATTATTTAATGAGGTTAATATAAATTATAAAAGTTAATACAAGTATTTGATACACCTTTTCGCTGTTTGATACTTAGGCAAACAGGAAATTTGATATTTGATATTATTTGCCACGTTTTCTTCAAACATATTTTTATAAAACTGTTGACAATCAGGATATTTTTGATTAGCGTTAACCAAACAATCGAGAACTGCGAGAATACCGCAACATATCTTCTTTTTGTCGGAATCGGCCAAATCCTGAGGATGATTGTTGAGCATATCCTCATCGAGTTTAGACGCTTTACTTTTCAAATCAATCATTTTCGACGAACAATTCAATTGAGCGCTTTCTCTGTCATTTGTATCATCGAAATTCATTACGCAATGTTTAGGAATTTCATTGATCGCTGAATTTTGTTCAGCATTTCTCACAAACGCTGTCGATATTGAAAAAGTTGCCAAAAGTATCGTTATTAATCGAATCATTTTATAATTAATTAATAATTTGTTAAAAATCTAATGCTTAAATACTTTATATATATTGCTATTTAACTAATATTTTTTACGATTCAGTTACAATAGTTAGCTGAATCAATAGGATTGAAATTTTATCTTTAAAAAGTATTCAATTTCGTTAAAAATGAATAATAAATTTATAGATTAGTTGTTAAAACTTTACTTAAAATATAATGTAATTATGACCAAATCATATTTAAACAGTTTTTACAATATCATATTTTTAACATTTATTTTTTAAATAGCCATTCAATTTGCATGTTTACACATCTGTCCGAAGAATTGGATTCACTTTTAATATTCATTTAAGAACATCTCCGACTTTAAATATAATAAATGTAAACTTAACTTTTGGAGTGTTTTTCGGTAATACTATTACAGTATATTAACATAAACATTCAAAATTTTTCATAAATCTATTAAAATATGAACCGGTTAAAATAGCTTTATAATATGAAAAATTGTAACTTATTTATAGATGGCGTTGTTTAAAATTTTACAATATTTGAAACTTTCAAGACCCAAGTGAAAATTTCATGGAAATTTACTGTAAATTTCAGGTGTAAGTTTCACAAAATTTCACCATAACATCTCTAGTCACCCGTAATGTATAACTTAATTTAGATTTTTATCCTTATTTTAATGATCGAATATTTAAGTTTATGATTACAAAAAAGTTATTGTTTGCAAATACAAATCACTAATAATAACAAAACATTTTTATGCAAATCCAAAAATAGTGATAATTATTGTTAGAGTACAGCATATGTTATACTTTATATATAGATAATATATCCTAAGTATTGTTATACCGTAATCAGAAAAAAATTACTTAAGTGTTAAATATAATGAAAAATATAAAACTATCACTTATTCGGCAAAGTATTAAATATTATTTTTCTATTATTATTTTGAATGCGTTCACGAATTTTAGTTATATTTACATCCAATCTATTCGTATAAATACCGATTCTTCTAATATATTGACAATTATCGATGAATGTAATGATATCATCACAATGTTCGTCATTCACATTCTCGAAACTAATTTTCATATCACATAAATTAGGCATCATTTCTAAATGCTTCAGTATATCAATGAAAACTTGTTTAATATAAATATTCCCACGAATATCAATAGACTTTAATTGTGGTAAATATGTATGAATATCTTTGTAATCACTTTCATTCCATGAATAATATATATCCAAAACCAAATCAGTTAATTGAACGCATGTTTTCAAAAATAAGAAATTATCGAAATGACTGCAACGTTTTAAAATTAATTTTTTCATCGATGAAAAACCATTATTAAAAATTCCTTCTATTGGTGTTCGTAAAAACTTTAATTTTAACACTTTTAAACGCAAACACTTCGAACCAATAAGTCGTAAAAATTCAATACATTCGACTGCTTTGCGAACATAACAAAAATCACAGCAAAGATATTCAAGATTATCATATTTTGCTAAATTTTTCATAATATCTAAGTCTGATTTTCTAATCATTTTATCATTATTTTCGTCGAAATTAAACATTACTGTTAATGACTTTAACTGATGCTTAAAATGATCGGTAAATCTTAGAAATCTGTGATCTTCAACATAATAACAACCGATAGTATTAATATTCATACCAAAAATAATTTTCCTTTCAAAACACATATCAAAACAATGTTCAATATTAGACATCGAATGTATTGATTTGAGTTATGGACACAATTCTAAACATATGGATATAATAATTGTATGCATAGAAAAGCCAATACGTTTCGGAATAGTAAATGATTCCAATTTCTTTAGACTTGTATCTGCAAAATGTTTCCAACACTCCGTTGTTATTCCGATAAACGGAAAAATTACTGAATGCTTAACACTTTTACATGAATTACTTATAATATGAATCGTTTGATCGCATATATATTCGCAACAAATTATTAAGTGATTAATATTCACGCATTTATTTAACACATAATTTAAGAAATCATTATTAATATTTGATTTATTATGTCTTAAACCATAGTTAGCAACCAATTCTTTAATTATTGTATTTTGATGAACAGCGAGATTTTGATGATAATAAACACTACCATCAGTTAATGCAAGTCTATATTGTTTATTAAATATATTAGTATTGAATTGTTTATTAACGCATTGCAAACGAAAACAATCACTAATCGGTAAATAATGTAATATTACTTGACATAAGTCATCACCAAATCTATCAAAACTATTTCTACTAAACTCTATATTTGAAGACATATTTATATTATCAAAGTTTATTAAATATAATATTAAATCACAATTACATTAAAGCAAAACAATGTTTTTATTACTTACAACAACACATGTTTTGCATCCATTTGTTAATACTATCACTATTGACAACTCTATTATAATAATTAACACAATCTAAATATATATATTACTGCCATCTTATGTGTTAACTATTAACTAATTTGCAAAAAAAATTTTTTATCATTTATCTATAGGTATCGGAAATTTTGGCCAGAAAAATACTTAAATTCGGATATTTAATCAAAATTTAATAAACTTTTCTGTCTGAGTTTTTACATTATAAACGTGTTGTAAGTTATAATATTATACATAGTAATTAATAGTAAAAAATTAGTAATATTTTCGTTTAAAATAACAATTTAAAATCTCAGGCTATTTTAAATTATTATAGTTATTTGAAGTTATAGACACTAAGTTTCTGTGCGAAATTAAATTAAGGTTTTTGTATCGATAAATTAAAAATTTTAATAATTCCGTATGTTTTCACCAATAGATATTTTACAGCACTTAATTTTTGTATTTATTTGATACCAATATTTCAAAATATATAATTTATAACGGATTATTTATTCAAGAAAACATAAATTAATCGAATTTTATGAAATTCGTTCTCAATTATAAAATTTCTGTTCGAAACCTTGAAATTTGGTTTATTTCAAAAAGAAAATCTTGACTTTTAATCTATTTTTAATCAATTAAAGCTAATAATAACTTTAGCCCAAATTTCACCAAAGAAATTGTAAATATTCAATGCAATCGACTAAATATAATGAAAATCACAGCAAAAACAAGCAATATTTTCAACTTTTTTTCATGAGATCTAAGTCTTTACCGAAATGAAATTGAACTGTTAATGACTTTAACTGATGCTTAAAATAATCGGTAATTGTTATAAAACTGTCACTAATAGTATCGATATTCTTAACAAAAGTGGTTTCCTTATCAAAACACATTAAAACATTCTTCAATATTAAACATGATTTTATTTTAAGAAAGCTTAAAAAAGCTTTCATTTGTAGGAATATTAAGCGATTCCATCTTTTTTAATTTTATTTCTGCAAATTTTTTCCAACATTCCGTTGATATTTTGATAAACTGATACATAATTAAACGTTTTTAAACCCATTGCTCAATATATTAATCGTTTCATCGCATTTATTTTTGCAATCAATAATATTGTGATTAATATTCACACATTTATTTAAACTATAAGATGCACATTTTAATCGTTAACTTTTGAATTGACCGGTTAAACTGTTAAATTTAAGAGTTAAACGTTTCTTAACCGGTCATTTTTTTGTAAAACCCGAGTTAACCGGTTAACTCAATTCAGTTTTTTTAATATAATTTTTCATGAATTTTATTAAAAAATCAAGAAATTTAAAAATATTATTTGTTTAAAGTTAATAAAAAATATAAATAAAATTTATTTTTCACTTTAGGAATTTCAATAATAAAAAATTTAATTAGAAATTAATTTTTTAATTTGTATTATTTGACTCATAATTAATTTTAAAATATGGAGTCAAAAAGGGGAGTTAACTTGAGTCATTTATCAAATACATATAAATTAATGTTCTTCACAGTAACTTTTATAGAAAAACCATATTTTCTTATTCACGTGTTTATATTCATTTGTTTAAGTACCACTATTGACAAAATACATATAATGTGGATAAACAACAACATATATCATACAGTCAATTATAGTTTAACTACTAGTGCAAAACTTTATTATCAGTCACTTTAACAGCACTAATGAGGCAATTTTAATGAGCATACTTTTACGATTATAAGGCTTTTAAAGATTACTTTAAAATTTTTAAAAATGACAAAATTTTCACAATACTATTATTTGTAAGCAAATTAATTCAAAATAAACTTATCGTCTAAAAAATTTATAAGTTGCATACAATGTAAAAAAGCAGTTTTGATCATGTAATTTGTTTTTTTTTCGAAGAAAGCCTAAACCAATACTCCTCGCAAAACTCTTAGAATTTAGACGATAATGTTTTAAAATTTGGACTAAAACTTATCGATTTTAATGGACTTTTTTTTTCTATTTAACCAAAAAATTTTAAAACATGTCAAAACTCTCCTCATGGGTATCAATGATTATACATATTAAGTGTTTTTGAATAATGAACAAAACTAACACTCAATTTAAAAGTTTCCTTAGTTTTTTTTATCGTTATTGAGATGACTAAATATTTATTTTAAATGGTTATAAAAAATTATTGTTTGCAAATATAAATCTATGCGCAAAACTGCTAAATAAAAATATTACTGAGATCTAAACATAAAATTATAATTTGTGTTTGTGTGTACGCGATATAAAAAGATATTATTTCAAACGTAATATTAAATTTAGAA
The DNA here is from genome assembly GCA_034698025.1 of Phthiracarus crinitus. Lineage (NCBI taxonomy): Eukaryota > Metazoa > Arthropoda > Arachnida > Sarcoptiformes > Phthiracaridae > Phthiracarus > Phthiracarus crinitus. The sequence continues at coordinate 1,398 of JAQGAW010002883.1, read as the reverse complement.
AAAAATATTTTCACAGTAACTCTGACTATAATTTTATGCAAAATTTGAAAACTTTAACTTATACGGCAAAGTATTAAATATTATTTTTCTATTATTACTTTGAATATATTCATTAATTATAGAATTATCGATAATTGATTCATTAGTATAAATACCAATTCTTCTAATACTTAAACAATTATCAATGAATGTAATGATATCATTAGCATCACAATATTTTTCACTTCCATTTTCGATACCAAATTTCAAATCACATAAATTAGGCATCATTTCTAAATGCTTAAGTATATCAATGAATTCTTGTTTGTTTAGAACGATCACACGTTTACGTAAGCGAATAACAATAGACTTTAATTGTGGTAAATATAAGTGAATATCTTTGAAATCACTTCCACGCGAATAATTGTCATCCAATACCAGATTACTTAAATAACCGCAAGTTTTCAAAAACATAGTATTATCAAATTCACGACAATCTTTTACTATTAATTTTTTAATTGATTGAAATCCATTATCGATAAATGTTTCTATTGGTGTATACAAATGCTTTATTTTTAAAACTTTTAAACGCAAACACTTCGAACCAATCAGTTGTAAAAATTCAATACATTAGACTGCATTGTAAACATAACGAAAATCACAGCAAAGATATTCAAGATTTTCTAAATTTGCCAAATTTTTTATTAAATCTAAGTTTGATTGATTTATATTTTCATATTTATATTGTCCGAAATAAAACTGAACATTTAATGACTTTAACTGATGCTTAAAATGATCGGTAAATCGTATAAATCTGTCATCACTAACATAATACAGACTAAAAGTATCGATATTCGTACCAAAAGTAGTTTTCCTTTGAAAACAGATATCAAAGGAATTTTCAAAGATATAGTATGTGTTTGATTGTATTGATATGAGTTTAGGACATAATTCTAAACAGTATAATATTATGATATCGAGCTTACAAAAGCTGGTATTCGTTGGAAGAGTAAGTGATACCTGAAGACTTATTTCTGCAAATATTTTCAAATATTCTGATGATATTTCAGTAAACTGATAAATTATTAAATGCTTAACACTTTTACATGCATTAATTAAAATATTAATTGTATGATCGCATATACAATTACCATCGAAAATGATTTGATTAATATTAACGCATTTATTTAACACATATTTTAATAATTCATTTAAATGGGATTTATATTTTCTTAAACAATATTTAATAACCAATTCTTTAATTATTGAATTTTTATGAACAGAATTTATATCATAATCTTCAATATTTAGATAACACTGCTTTTGTTTTCCATCAGATAACGCGAGTTTATATTGTTTATTAAATATATTAGTATTGAATTGTTTGTTAACGCATTGTAAACGAAAACAATCACTAAT
>JAQGAW010002882.1:0-13894 GCA_034698025.1 Phthiracarus crinitus | reverse complement strand
GTGTTTAAGAAATTATACGAAACGTTGTTGTAAGCAAATTTACTAAACTCTTTAATTCAAAAATCGTTTCATTTTTTCTAACTTTTTTGGTTTTGTAATTCAAACTCGTATTATCTTTAACGTTAAAACTTAATTATGCACATATACTAAAGAGTTTGATTAATAAACGATTAACAAAAAATTAAATATGAAAACAATTGTTGGATAAAAATTTAATTTCCAAATATTTTTATTATTTATTGTTATACAACAAACATTTATTTACATACAGCCACACCTCTTCAACGCGAGTTACATGGATTTTTTAGCGAAGGCTCCGCTCGATTGCTGACCGAATTCTGCACGATTGGCTCTCAATTACGAAAATCGTATTTAAAGCACGCTCAATGTCTTAATAGCGCTCAGAAGAGGCAACGAAAATGCGTTAAAGATCTACAGACAGCTCTTGAAACAATACCTAAACTGGAATGGGCTAAACGAGTTGCTGGCGGTTGTTGTGCTTACAGGCGATGGACGGATTGCAGCGAATATATTGTGGTACAGCGTTGTGGTAAGGATGCCGTGGAGTTTATAAACTTCATGCTCAGAATGGCTGTTTCGAGATTACCTTTTATTATATGCCAAGGTATGAGATATATACAGTATTACATTAATTAATTACTTTAATCATTTGATGCTAACATTAACGAATTTAAATTACTAATGATTTGGCGCTTGCTTTTCAATATAATTTCAACTCATTTAAATTATTACAAGTTTAACTTCTCTGTTGTCATTTTTGTCATTTCTCTTTTTATAAGTATTATTAAAATTAAGTTGCAATTTTGTCTATTATTATTGTTCAGGATATGGATCGGGTAATTCGGAATGCAGACGGCTATTACCGATAACGGGTACAAATCCAAAAGGAGTCCGTTCTAAATCAATACTATTGCGATTGTTTTCAGCTTATACTGGTCTCTGAATTGATATCAAATCAAATGATTTTTATTGTTAATTTTACTGTTACCGGTAATAAGCATACGTATATATTAGCACATGATAATTGAATTTATTAATATTATGATTGCTGTCAAATAATATTTTGAACAAATTTGAATTCAAACGAAACCCAACACATAAAAATTATCTTTTTAAAGTCTTCTTTAACAGAAACTATAGTGATTTAAAATTTTTGTTAACGAATGAATAAATCACGAAAAGCTTTTGGTTTTATACGTGACTTATCTAATAAAAATATTTTAACAATTGAAGAGTTATCTCAATTTCCGTTTTTTTCGTAAATTCGTAAAAAGTGATTATCAAGTTATATTACTCTTTAATGTCTATTCTTCATTATGTTCGTGAATTTCATACCTAAGTTTTGAATAAAATCATTTATTAGAGTTTATAGCAAATAAAACTCATATATTAAATCATTAATAATTAAGTGTATTATTTTATGAAATGAGCGCTTTATATAATTACGAGCAGTTAATCAATGAAAAGTTGTGCTTTATTTCAAAGTCAATAAAAGTGAGTAAAATATTGTTAAAAACTAATCAATTAATTCAAAATAAATTAGATTTGATTAGTAATAAATACTTATGTGACTTTTATATGTTAAATAATTTTAAAATGGATTGCAAGTGTGATTATAATTTTTATAATAGTTTTAGGATTAAAAAAGTGTATTCAAAAGTTTATGAATATAAATGTAAAATTTGTAAGTTTATGACTGAAAACAGGAACACTTTAAAGCGACATCAAATTATTCACACAAATTTTTATCGATTTAAATGCGATTATTATGAGTGCGGATATAATACAAGACAGGAAAGAGATTTAATTAGGCATAAAAACAGTGTTCACAGCAATAAAAGACCATTTATATGTTATTGGCCTCAATGTGGTCATCGATTTAAACAGCCAAATGTATTAAAAGATCACCAAAATTATTTCCACTTAAACATCAGAAAATATAAATGCAATAATTGAGGAAAATTGCTTACAACTAATCGTAGTTTAAAAAAAACACAAATTAAAACATATTATCAAAAGAAAAATTAATAAAGTGTTTAGATTAAAGGGGTCCCTAAACATAATGTTTACATAAGAGGGGCCCTAAACATAAAAAAACATGTTAGGCCTATGAATATTTAATCTTTCGTTTATGTAAGATTAGACGTAAGGACGATATGCCTAATTAAAAAAGAGATGAGTTGACTGCAGTCAACTCATTCTACGGCTGATTTTTTTTGAAGAGAGAAGGAGAGAGAGACCTGAATTCGACTTGAAAAGTCATATATATTGTAAAGTTATTTCTTTGAATAACATTAATAAATCGTTTTAAACTGAAATGGTATGTAATATTTTATTTTAAATATTAAACTAATTTCTGTCGGGTGATAAACTGAGAACAAATTGTTCTCCTGCATTTCTTATTGAGTATACTTTATCCTCCTGTTTTTTTCGGTAATTGAGAACATAATGTTCTCCTGGTTTTTCTAAAAGAAAACTTACTGTTTTCCTGCTCTCTCCTATTGAGTACGAATTGTACTCCTGTATTTCTATTCTAAGAGAACCGTATGTTCTCCTGTTCTTTCCTATTGAGTACGTATTGTATTCCTGTATATCTATTCTAAGAGAACCGTATGTTCTCCTGCTCTTTCCTATTGAGTACTTATTGTACTCCTGTTTTTCTGTTCTAAGAGAACCGTATGTTCTCCTGCTCTTTCCTATTGAGTACTTATTGTACTCCTGTTTTCTGTTCTAAGAGAACCGTATGTTCTCCTGCTCTTTCCCATTGAGTACTTATTGTACTCCTGTTTTCTGTTCTAAGAGAATCGTATGTTCTCCTGCTATATCCTATTGAGTACTCATTGTACTCCTGTATTCTTGTTTAAGAGTCAGTTGCTCTCATATTAATTTCATCATAGAGAACAAAGTGTTCTCCTGTGGGCCCACTATTTAGAGCACGTCAGATGTCGAGATTGACATCCTCTAGGGATTAGAGCTCTAAATAGTTTAAGAGACCGTTTCATAGCGAATCCCCTCTTTTAGTTAAATAAAAAGTGATCTCCGACAAGTAAACGAAGAATTGTGTCGGTTTCTACAGGTTAAAAATTTTTCGTGTTACAATATTTATATTTAGTCGAAGTTTAGTAATTAGTGAATGATAAACTATCGCGTGTTTACACGCACTTTGATTATAATCTGGAATTCGTATTGTCTAATAATTGATATTATAAATTCACAAAATGGTAGATAATAATTATATATTATATAAACTTATTGCCGATCGATAACGCATTGCTACCTGGACATGAGTGAAACTGCGACGCATAATTTGGTCACAGTTTCATAGACAGGTGCGGAAACATCTCGTATAGTATTGCCCTACTCGATCGTGTAGTGAGATTAATTGCCCGAAAGTGAAGTGTTCAGTGCGACAAGTGGGGCACGTAACGTTCAATGCTGTATTTCCATCCAACCAGCCTTTTACGCAATTAATACATGTGATGTGAGCGTTATTGTCAACGGCTTGACGTTTCTCCTTTAGCGGTGTACACACATATGGCTATAACGCGTAATCGAACAAACGTTGCATTTTGGCCAATTTTATTTACATAAAAGAGTTGCTGCGGACTTGGGATGTCGAGATGGTTACGTTCTCGCAGTGCTATCGGATCCCATTTGTTGATTCGTCTCAAAGCCATCGCATTTTGCATGTCTATGAGGACCAGTAGCCACATATTGTTGTAAGTAATTTGAAGTGTCCATCGGGTGACATAGCGCTGTTTCATAGTTTAATAAGTCGGATGCTCTTCGACGGACATTATTTGGCGCTGTTGTAGATGAATATCGTTTTTATACTCTTCGATATTTTCCACGTCCATATCATTGGATTCAGAGACCATGGAGCCTATCGAACGTGTATCGTTCGATCGCACTGATGTTCGTCTTGATGTTTGGCCCGATTGAGTAGTGGCGACATGAATGGTTAACTGTTCCGCATCAGGTGCCACAGTAATTAAATCGACATATTGCCGGCATTTCGATCGCGAAGATTGTCGTTGGGAGGAATTGGCCAAACTGCTGGCCGACGATGGAGTAGTAGTTTTTCGTGGTCGCTCCCCTGTTGCCAAATGTGGTCGCTTTCGCTTTAATACTGTATTTTGTGCAGCATTTTCATCAATGGAAAAATCAATTAGAGAGGTCTCTGCCCTGTTAATGTTACACATCGCATGTTATCGTGAGCCATCGCCGAACACGTTTCGCTTGACTCCATTCTCGTCAAAGTGTGATACTGGCAATTAACCACTCGCCAAAGAAGTATGTATGAATTCACTCATCTCTTCGTGTGATAGTACTAACAGGTAAACGCTTTGTTGGCTGAAAAGTTCGTAATGCGTGATATTTCCCTTTCGGTTTCTCTAAATATGTTAGTCCAGACTTCCTGGTTGTATGCTGCTTCATTCAAATCATTTTCGGGTATTTCGACGACAGGCGACTTTAAAGGTTGAGTAATCGTTGGCTTATTTGGTGCCGCAATAACAGATGTACGCGAGTATGGACGCTTTTTCGGTGGTAATGAGGTCTCAGGCTCTTTAATAACGTGTGGTGGCGGCGATTCATAGCTAATTTCCGACGAGTCTGGAGATCGCAAATCTATTGCCTGACCTGCTAAATCCAGCTCAAATCTTTAAAAACTCGACTCTTCGCTCACACTTTTTGGCGCTATGGTCACTGGATAGCCATATTGAATTAAATTGAACTCACATTTTCGCTGTTGTTGAGCCTCAAAGCACATGTTGGTCGGTTTCGGCCGAACTCCTTGTTCCCATATTAATGCTGATTCGCAGATGTCATCATCCATCGCGTCATGATATAGTGATTCGGTGTCGTGTTATGACTCACTAGAGGTGTCAAGAGGCATGGTTAGTCCGGTGAGTACACTAATAATTTCACTGCTAATCTCGACGAAAAATTTATTATTTTGCACAAAATGTTCTGTGATCTATTTTCGTTGCTCCAATAATATGTAAGCCAAATTTTGTTGTTCCGGTGTAGCAGAACTATTATGGAGACAGTCAATAAATGGTCGCTCACTTAAAGTTAATGACGGACAATAATTAATCATTAATACAAAGTGAATACTGCACTGTTTGCAACGAAATATTCGTATACTTAAAGCTAACGGTTGCCGATTTCTAACATTCACATGATTAGAGCACAGCTGTATTATGTATTGCGTCGTATACTTTATGTTGCGTAGTAAATATTCGCAAATCTTTGGGTTTTCCTTAACATTTTCCTACCGTTTAAAGCGTGAGTATTTAAGCGTTGTTTAGCGCGTGAATAATAATAATTCAAAAATTTCTTTTTTATTGATTTTTTTTGTAAATAATTCGTGACCGTCTCTTAAGATGCGTTACTGAGTTTTAATGTGAGTTTTTAGAGATTTCTCATTAAACTCCACGTTTCACTGCAGTTTTGGCGAACTTATTTGTTTTCTTTTTCGTCGAGAATTGTTCTCACAAAAATTATATAACTTCACTTTTTTAGTAATACTTTGATTTTTAATATAGCGTTGATGAGAATGCTTAGTGAGTATGCAATATATATATATCTTCAGTTTAGCGGTGGGAGTCAACGTCTGATCCAACGGTGGTTAACTGGTTTCCAATCGGAATTGATACTCACGCGATTTAATCATGAGTACAAATAATGTTTTATGAGTATTAAAGCCTTACTTAAAGGCACAACGATTTGTCTGCAAATTGAATATTAGCAATATTTCTATGGGAAATAAATCACTGTCACTATAAGTGAATATTATTTTAATTTCTCGTTCGCTCGGAGTGGTTTGATGCCTTTTCAATGCAGTCTTTATTCACTTTATTAAGTTTACTGTAAACACATTACCAGACGTTTGGTCGGTTTACTTGAGACGCGTCCATTACCTTATCGGTTGGGGGGGAAGGGAAAGTCTGTCTCTACAGACAAATTTTTGCACCGATTTGGTGGGACATACTGCACATTCAATAATAATTGACAACACTTTTGTAATAAAAAGTTTATTTCACTTGTTTGCGATTTGTTCTCCAAACATAAAATGATTTTTACGTGGAAACCTATTGCATTACAAATCCATAACAAAGATAAGTAGTTTATTGATTTAAAATTTAAACTAATAAATGAAGTGATTAACATTTTAAAGGTGCAATTTTTGTGAATTTAAATGAAATGAGTAAAATTACGAATGAAAATGTTTGATTATTTTGATTAGACTAGATTTTAATTGCACCGCTGTTTCTAATGAAATTAAATATTTTGATTGCGATGGTCTCTCAATCTGGCACTTCGTCTCAAAACTTCTGGATTGGTTGATGCAAGAGGTGGCCATTCAGGAGAGGAGTTGGTTTGTGATGCAGCAGTGACTTAAGAAGGTTGTCTGAAATATTTTAACCAATTGGCGCGAATCAAGTCTTGCACTTCAGTTATGTCATAACAGTCTGGTTAAACATTGCACTGGACAACTATACTTTGACGTGTTATTTTGCCGCCGTTTGGGTTTTTCTGGAAAAAACATTTTTATTGCGGTCAACAGTGACAACTTTTGTACGAAAGGGACCGGATTTGGCGATGAATTTGTAAGTGTTGTTTATTTTTGCCTTAATAATCCACTTTCCGGTATATTTTTCTTTTAATTTTCCACTTTTAATTTTCTTGATTTCTCCGACTTTAATTTCTACTGCATGCTTGTGTTCGTCGCAGAGATCTTTGTTTTTGATTTGTGCGGCAATTATCTTTTCATGCGACATTTCCAGAAAAATCTTCGTGGTTCGGCTAATCGAGTCAATCCTAATGTTCATTCAATTGGTTTTTTTTGGGAGAATGTCACACATCATGTAAAACGGAGATAAGTTAGTGACAGAATGTTCGGCTCTATTGTGGGCGAACAGTAAATATGGGAAAACGAGTCTTATTCGCGTACTTTTTATTATATTGTTCTAAAGCGACTCCTAAAATTTTATTGAAATTCTCCACTTGACCATTAGATTGTGGATTGTGTCCAGTGGTCGGGACGAGTCTGATTATAAACGATTGCAAAAATCATTTATTATCAGTTATAAACGAATTGCAATAATCACTGCTAACGTTGGTTCCACAGTCTGTGCGCAAATCTGCAGTCACTCAATAGATTAAAACCAGTTTATTCATGATGACGTCAAGCACTTCGTCTGCTTTACCAGTCTTTATGGGTTCAATTATTACGGCTTTACTTAGTGATTCCATTAATACTACACATTATTTATAACCATTGGATGGAGGATTTATTGGTCCCAATAAATCTAAATTGAAGATTTCAAATATTCGATATGGGACAGGTATCGGCATTTATAAGCCCTGTTCCTTGTTTTAGGACATTTTTCGGCGCTGGCTGGAGTCAACTTCGGACGTAATCATAGACTTTTCCATATAACCCAGGCCAAAAGAAACGTTCGCGAATACGGGCGAATATTTTTCAACACCAAATGACCGGCAGTTATGTGGTTGTGACATGACTTCAGTATAGTTTTTTTTGGAATGATAACCAAATAACGCGCGCGGCCATCAACATTGACACGTTTATATGAAATATCGTCCAATAATTTGAAACGATTAAGTATGGGTATAAGTTTTCTCTGTGAGATACTAATGTCGTTTACTTTTCTTTTTATTTCAGCGAATTACGCATTATGATTCTGAGCATCTTTGATATCTACAGATGTATCGACTGCTTTTTGAATGATCGCCAAGTATGGGATCTCACATTTACTGCTATCTTCATCTTTCTTAGTTAACGGAGCTCGCAATAAACATTCGGCGTACAAATGATGTTTGCCATTATTATATATGAACGTTTTGTTGTGTTCCATCATCCGTAGTGACCATCGACATAAGCGACCCGACGGATCCTTAAATCGCATTACATGACATAAGGCGTGAATACTCCGAATTCACTCCTTAGCTCCGAAATGTTATTTGGTTCGGGTAAATAGCGGATGGGTTCGACACGAATCGGATCGGGTACGATACCATCGCCACTAACTTGATGTCCCAAATAGGTGCCATTTTGGTAACCGAAGGAACATTTTTCTGGACTTAATTTGAGTCCGACTTCAATACATCGATCGAATATCTGTTCAAGTCTTTCGAGATGAGCCGAGAATCCGATAATAAAAACTATAATGTCGTCGAAGTAGAGGTAACAGATGACTTGATTAATTTTCTTGAACCTGAATGGCGCGATCTTTAATCCAAATGGCATTACAACCAAAGCATAAGTGCCAAGGTGTGTTATAAAAGTGGTCTTTGGTATGTCTTTGTCTGCCATTTTAATCTGCCAATAGCACGATACGCAATCCATGGTCGAGAAGACATCATTTCCGCATAATATTTCTAGGCTTTCATCGATAATTGGAATCGTAAATACTTCATCTTTGGTTTTGGCGTTTATTGATCGATATTCCATGCAATAGCGTTTTTCCGCGTGTTTTAACAATAACGACACCACCGCTCAAAATTCCTTTAATTAATTTGTGCTTTAACATTCGCTTTATTTCATTTTCAATATGTCGTTTATCGGCAGGTGACGCACTATGGGCGGAGTAACTAATAGGAGGACTGTCTCCATTGTCAATTTGGTGTTAATTAATGTCGATTTGTCCAAAACTCTCGCACGGAAATTGAAATGCTGCTCGATTTAACAGTTGGAGCAATTTCTCGCATTCTTCCGGCGTAAGATTCGGACCTATTTTTAAAAATGGCTTCAATTCTTCCGTAGGAACAGTGACGTATCCATCGTCTTCGAATAGACCATATTCTTCCGAAGCTATATTGAAGAATTCCCATTCATCGCTGTTTTCATCAGTCATTGTTACGATAGAGTGTTTAACAAAGAGTGATTATTGTTAGCCCAAACGTGGCTTTTATATGTGCTTGTATTCGCATAATATGATATGTGTGTAAGCATTGAATAATATTCGAATACGTGTTATAAAGGAATATAAACAATGAGTGTGTATGTGAGTTATAATAATGCAATAGTGATATGAGTGTATGTGAGTAATAGTGACAAAATAGTAATAAATTTAAGCAAAGCGTAAACGGAATATTAGCTGTTCGTGAATGTGATGATTAATCAGCCCAGAATAAGTCGAGTGACTTTTGGGTCACTACATCTGCCCCAGCTGAAGAGTTTGTATTCCGTTTAGTTGCTTGATTTTGTGGTGATTAGATGGCTTGATACGCCAGAGATGGTATGTGCTTTATTGCTGTGATCCCTTTCTCTCCCTCTTTTCTACAAGTTTATGCAGCGCTGCGAATGGATTTTTTGATAGCGGTATCGATCCTTTTTTCAAAAGCGCTTTAACTAGTTTCATGACATCAATTCTCATTTAGGATAGAGATAAAGGTGATGATGAGATTCGGTTTGAAAAGTTTCGTGAAGCGTTGACTACAATGATCAGCGCCGAATAATTGATGTTTCGTTTGTTTTGAATGCTTTGCAGTATAGTTTTAATTGTTTTTGATTTGTTAGGAGACGTTGTTGTTTGAATCGAAGACTTTTTATAGTATGATGCGCTTCGTTGTTGCAGAGATAACGTTAATAGTAATACATATCCAATTTTGATTCCCATTAATAAAATGAATTCGAAATCATTAAAATTACAAAGCGTTTGCGTCATTATTTCTTGATTCGGCTGAGAACCCGTGTATGATCTGTTATAAGCATTATAATGCGAAAAAGTGAATTGACAATTATCGCCAAATACTGAAATTGCTTTTGTTATAAATTCTGAATTAAAAGATGTATTCAACGCATGAGTCGATTGAGTCTGTTTTGCTTTAGGAATTTTTATACGATGTGCATCGATAACAGTCGATGAGTCAGTAATATTATCTGATGGTTTGCTTTCCATTAGTGTTTGACATATGACTGAATTTACGTGATAGTTAGCACCAATTACTGAAAATGCTTTTAGAATGAAATCAGCATATGTTGTTATAAACAATTGTGTCCGTTGAGAATGATATTCATTTGAATATGTTGTAATATGTGCATCAACTACTTCTGCAGCATCAGAAGCAACAGTTGAATCGGTATGTTGTTGAGATTGACAAATATCGTGATCTAACTCTGGAGAAGTGCTTATAATAGAAACATGAATCAATGGTGACTCGACGTCTTTTTGCCAATGCTAAGTATGTGTTTACTTCTGGTTGCTGTTGAATAATTTCTTCGTTGCTATCTTCTGTGTGCTCGATAACTGGTTCTGATTGAGATGATTTAGTATGCGCATAATGCGGTATTTCAAATGTATGTTTGTCAGTCGTTGTTTTGGAAATTGCATTTTTGTTGGTTCTCAATATTTTTAATCCTAATTTAAGTACTGAAAAGTATACGGATGCGAGTACTATTGGTATTTCTTGTATACTTTATCAAAACAAACATCCAATTGCTTTCTATAGTCGAAGACTTAGTGACACAAAATCGCGATATTCTACAACAGAACTTGAATGTTTGGCATTAGTCGATTCTATAGAAAATTTTAATGTATATTTGGATGGAACTAAGTTTAAAGTTATCACTGATCACAAAGCATTGAAATGGTTATTGAATTTTAAAAATTATCATTGAAAACTTTATCGCTGGTCAAACATACTGTCTTTGTATACATTCACTGTCGAGCATCGATCAGGTTCTAAGATGGAACGGCGTATACATTGGAAAATCAAACAAAGCCGAAAAAGTGGAGTTTTACGGCATTGACAATTACCAATAGGACCAAATTATTCAAACGGCTCTTAATTTTCCGAATATCTAAACAACCACGAAAATAAAAGAACGAGTCAACGTTTGCAAGAAAGTTCCAGTTGAACGAACATCGATATCTCTAAAAGAACTTCAGAAAAGTGGCCAGTGTTGGTACATCTAGGTCCAACCGTCCGCTGACGAGGACGTCGCCGCCAAACCGGGGGACTTGAAAACCAGAAGCGATGCCAGCGATTAAGCACAGTCGCAGTTTTAAAGAAATGGCACTCAAATCGAAACACTTAATGACTTTAAAATCTATCATAAATATCCATATTACTATTATTTCGTTTTAGTGGTAATCCTAAAACATTTATTAAAAGCATTTACTAAAATCATTCATTAAACATCGACAAAGCAACTATTCACTAAGGTGAACATAATAAGAATATTTTCTACAATCATGCAGGTTCTCCACGCTCGAGTGTTCTATTTTGTCTCCACTCGAATTGATCGGATTTTAGCGACATATTCCCAAATGTTTTTATTGAAATCTTTTTCCAAACGAAAGCCCATAAAGGACCCATCAAAAAACAAAATTAATTGATAATTTTTAAAAAATTTTTGGTTAAATTTATAGTCACGAAAACCCATCTGTTTTGATAGACAACTTATTTCTCAATTGACCAAAAATTTTTATAAATGTTTCAAATTTTTTGTCCTTAAAATCCTAAAATTTTAGTTAGAGGGATCTTATTTTTTCAACTTTCGGTGAGAATGTATATGTGGTTTTGTGAGGGGATAGGCCACCACCTTTTGGGAAAACCTGCGAATAGACAGTAAAGTGAATAATTCTCAAAATGTTTTTCTCAAGTCAATTTAGTCGATAATTTGTGTATAACTTTTTAACCACCGATTTTCGCAGTTTTGTTTAATGCATCTTAGGATTAATACTTTGTAGACGACACTTTTATAAGTTTTACATAAGTTTATGACTTAAGTGACCCATGAAAAAATTCACTAGGAATTAGAATTAAAGTTATCTTTGCATTATATTCCATTGGATTATATTGTTTAATATAAACAAATTCCAAGTGTTATTATACAGCTTAAACTTCTTTAGATTTTTGGTGTGACAAGTTCTCAATTTTTAATACAGATTTTCTATTTTAAAATTTAGCATAAGCTATGCTTTGATTAAAAGAAATTCTATCAATAAAAATCAGAAATACACTAACAATGTCTTAAAATTATTAGTAATCAATGTATAAGACATTACCATTTGAATAGGCGTTTTGAAAAACATTGCGAAAGTAATTATACTTATCCGTAATGATAATTTCGGATCAATTGTATTAAACAATGCAATACTTGTCTATCTATAACTGAAATGTTTACTGAAACACAGGACAAACAAAGGTTCATAAAACATCGCGGATTCAAAGTATTTGACTATTTTAATCTTGCGGGGTTTAAATCTGTTGAAATGACTAAAATACTGCTTAAAATTAGTAAATACACTGAAGTTTTCAATGATATAAGCAGTATGTATTCATAAAATAACTATTAAAATCTTCTGTTTTTAGTAAATATCATTAATCTAATCTACAATTTTTGATTGGTTTTCGAAAAATAAAAGCGTTTATCCTTTTCTAATTCTTAATTTTTTAAATTACACGTATAATAAATATTTAATATATATCCAGTTAATTGTGATCATAATAAATAAGTATTTTAACAATTAGAAAAAATGATTAAATTCTGTGTTTACTTGTTTTGCAACACAAACATTATAGAAGGTATTAAAATAACTAATTATAACAATAAGTAAATTATGCATAATTTCTAAAGCCAATCAATCACTTCAATGCGGCTCGAGTTTAGTGTCTGTACGATCAAAACAAGAACAAGCATTTCTTTTCAATCTTTTGAAGTATAAATACAAAATTGTAAATAACGTATGGATTGGCGCCGTTTATATTGAAAAGCAATTAAAATGGACTGATAATTCGTCCGCAAATTTTACTAACTGGGCAAACGAAAATCCAAGGTAGAGTGCGAAGTCATCAAAAATATTAAGGCCCGAAACCGGTGTAGGCCGGCCAGGCATAGGCCCGAGCCCGACAAAAGCTCGACAATTTTAAATTAAGAAAGCCCGATCGGCCCGATTTTCGATCGAAATATTTTAGATACAATAACAAATAATAATTTATATGCAATATTCCTTAAAAACAATTAATTTAGTAAAGAGAGAATATTTTAGCATTAAAATAAACTGTTTTCTGAAGTGAAATAAATAAATTTAACAACAAAATTTTACAATTTTTGTAATATTATACCAAAATATTTGAAATAATGTTCTAAATCGTACTTTAAACTTTTGAAACTAAAGCCCAGCCCTATATGATTTCATGAACTTGATGCTGGAGCACTATAAAGCCCGAAACTTTTTGTCTAGGGCACGCGGGGGCCCAAAAAATAGGGGGCCCGTTTCGCACTCTAATCCAAGGGATTTGAGAGGATATGTTTGCTTAAAATTGGCTATTGATGAACCATTTCTTGAACAATAGTTTAACGAGCCATATGTTATAAGAGTTTAGCAGTTGTATGGAATTGGAAAATACAAGTTCACAACTAGAAATCTTTCTTAGAGCATTTTACGTAACAATAGAGTATTTTACGTCTTCTATTGCGCCAATTGGATGGCTTAAAGCCAATGGATAATTAGTTCTACAATGGTTGAGGAAAATATCGTTTGTTTAAAACAGCTTAAATTGCTATAAATTTTTGGTACGATAAGTTAAAAATTTATCTATTCAATATTTATTTTTTGGACGTAATTTATATATGGGATTTTAGATGAGCGTTGTTATTAAAGTTTTAGACACACTTTAGATACATTAATAGAAATATTGTTGATTATTAATAATAAATTACGTCCAAAAAATAATTTTTTAAAACTACTTGTTAAATAGCATTTTAACAAGTAGTTTTAAATTTAAATTTTACAAATGAACTTTTCTTAATCATTTGAAATATTTTTGGATGTATTTAACTAATTATTTCTCATTTTAAACAATTTTTGATTAAACCGGGCAAAGAGACCTAGTG
>JAQGAW010002881.1:0-13896 GCA_034698025.1 Phthiracarus crinitus | reverse complement strand
CGAGCTCCTAATCCAAAATCTTTTTCAATATGATCGTCGACACAAAAAAGTACAGTTGTAAACTTAGCCAAATTTATCATTTTAAGTGGTTTTGCAAATGGATAAGCAAACGCAGCCCAACCAAAACCGTCCGGATATGTCTCATCAGAATATAATCCAATTTTGCAAAATTCTTTAATAAACTTATCGATTATATTATTACGATGCTCATTGTAATAGTTATTTTTATCAACTGGATATTTAGGATTATACTCTGGAAATTCAAATTCTATTTCACGTTGATTTTTCAAGCAATACTTCAAATCAGAAAATGAAATCATTTTTACATCTATGATCAAAAAAAATTTAAATAAAATCTTTATTCAAATACAAACCAGTTGTATTAAAATAATCTAAAAAATTTAAAACTAATCCAAATACACTTAATTTTAAATAAAATTTCCCAAAACTAGGCAATTTTATTAATTTTTTTAACTCATACTTCATTTAAATGGAGTTATCCTTAGATTCTCAATGAATAGTTTAGAATCAAATAATCATAGATTTTCATATAATTTATTATCAATGGATTAAATATTAAAAATCGACTTTAATTACATAAAGAAAATAAGTTCTAGTATTGCAAAAAACATTATTAATAAATGAAAACATCTTTTCCAAAGCTCTTTTAAATTTTTAAATTATGTAGAGTTTAAATTATTCTTTTAATAGATTCATATGAGCTAAAACTCGAAAACTTCTATTAGAAGTAATATATGAATGTTTTGTGTAATTTGATTTCAATTTATGGAATGCACTTTTAAAATAAACATTAAAATGCAATTTGAACATTTGTTTAATATTAGTTTAATAACTTACAGACAGTCAATTTTTAATCTATTAGTAAACTTACAGATAGGATATTTTTAATAAAATTTGAACATTATTTTTTGCATCGCAAAAACACATCAGACACACATTATTCGTATTGAATTGACAATGCAATAGTGTAAGCTATTGCGAAACATGTATTCAACAAAACTTTAATTATTAATGTTATTATTCTGCTAAAAACAACTTAAAGTAAGATTAATTTAAATTATTAAGTTAGAAGTATCGGCTCATTTATTATAACGAACGAATCAAACATATTTGTGAAAATCATATGAATAGGTTATTAATTAAGAACAAGAGAAACCCGCGGTAACCCGCGGTGATTTCTTCCCAGATCTTATAAACGAAATAAAGTTAAACAATAACATAAACATATGCCAAACGTTTGTGTTATAAACAACAGTTAGTCGTAATTATTTACATTTAGCGACATCAAGTCATTATCAAGTCTAAAAAATTGATATAAAATGTGTACGACTTAGTGATGCTTAATGTTTTCGATACTTTATGTCACGTGCTTTTTTTTAGCGTAAGTAAGCGTTACGGAGAAATTCGTTAGTAACATATAATATAGTTATGGTATTTTTATAATTAATTAATAAAGTCTTAAATAAACTTTTTATTTTACCTTTAGGTCCAATTGTTTTTGTTTTAAAATATTTGAAAAATTTAAATATGTTAATTAGAAATAATAAAACGAAAATAATAAAAAACAAGTATGCATCGAAAAAGTTTTTGTTTATATATTTTTCAAATGTTGTTTCATTAAATTAATTTATACATTTTGTTATGCTTTGCATCCAATTAATCAATTTTCATGATATAATCACCGATTGTGGTTAACTTGTCTTATGATAGTGTATAGCCTCAATTAAAATCGTTTATGTTTGACGTCATTAGCTTTTTCATTCCTGACTATAAATTAGTTTATAAATAAAAACAATTTACTAACGTTGAAAATAAACAGTTATTATTTAAGTACTATTAGTATTTATGATAACAAAAATAATAAAAGTTTAAATAAATCATCATAAAAGCATTTGACTATCAAAAATAAATGTAATATTTATTATATGTTAAGTATAATAAAAAGTATGATATCATAAAAAATTGATGGAATGAATGAAAAAATTTTGACTTATTATTACGATCATAATTTAATCATGATTTTCAGCATAAATATTGAATATATATATAATAAATAATGTTAGATTAATAGTTAAATAAATTGAATATAATGATCTAAAAGATAAAATTATTTTAACAACGATTTTATATTATATACTTTTTAAATTGATTTATTATTTAAAGAAATTATAAAAATAACCAGTCTATGCTAAGAAACCAAATGATTAAGTAAACCTAGAGACTATTAACTTATGAGAACTTTAGATGTTTACATAATAATTGGTTTAAATTATCTGGTATGATATTATTCATTAAATATAATTGACTTAAGATTTAGTAATTTGTTATCTGTTCATTAGGCTATTTTCTCGTGTAATTTTCCGATAAATAATCATTAAATATATGACGAATAATATTTTCCTGATTCTTGCCAAAGATAATGGTTAATTAATAATTGTAATAATAATTCATTCGATTCATTTATATGATTTCTAAAACCATTAAATATCTATTCATTAATTCCATTAATTTTATTATCTATTTAAAAGTTTTAAGAAAATATATTCATAAAAAGATTTTAAGCCAATAAATGTAAAAAATGATTTATGTATGATTAAATCTTTATTTATATATATCTTTTATAGTTATTAAGCATCGTATAAACAACATAATTCATTAGAGATGATAAAATTCAATGAAAAATATTTTATATGTAAATCATAAACTCACTAGCAGTCTCTACAGGAGAAACAGTTTTTCCCCTACTTTTTCCCACAATAAATTACGAATGAGAATGCGTTTGACTTATACGCGGTCTCACAGTAACAAATTATTATGGAAAAAAGTGGGGGAAAAACTGTTTCTCCTGTAGAGTCTGCTTGTGTGATCATAAATCAAAGTCAAATGAATGACTAAAACTAATGTCATACCACAGAGGTTCCAAAACTATGATCGCGACCAAAATAGGGTCTTCAAGTGTAAAAAAATCGGTTGCAATCATTTTTATAATAAAAATTAGTATTGGTTCTCAACATAAATTTGTACATTATTCTATTAAATATTAATATTATTTAAAATCCAGATTTTTGCCTTTTGTAGCAATTAAACATAGTGATAGGACATATTTTCTAACACTTGTAAATATATTAAATATTAAGAAATTAATTGCACAGTATTTTGTTATTTTTTTAAAAAAACAAATGAATTTGGGTCGCAGAAAAATATTGTTAGGTTTTTTAGGTCACGAAAGGAAAAGTTTGCAAACCGCTAACATATAATATTAAACAAATTTATCTTATCCTACTTTAGTTAATAAAAGTTTAACAGATCTTTCCTGTTAATACATCGAGATTTCAATACAAGTTAAAACTAAAACTTTAAAATTCCAAAAATCAATCAATGGCTAAAATACTTTTAAAAAATATCTCTTATTAATGTATCAAAGATTTTGATGAATCGACTAATGTAACTCTTGCACCACTTAAACATTAATTTGCTGATGAAATTTATTATAATTTTTAAGCGATAGACAATTGATTTGCTTGGCTATGAGTTACTTTAGTAGTTTTGTACATTTGTTAGTTGTTTCGCGTGGAGTTCGCTTTATATTCTTCCTCTTAAGTGGAGTTAAGGACAAACACCAACATTGGTATACCTACACCATTTCTGAAATAATTTTTACATCTATTATCAAAAAAAATATTTTTTGTTATTTTCTACTAACAAATTTTCTATTGAATAATTATATATATTGTTTTCTTCGCTGTGGATAACATGTTTAAAATCAAGTTAAGCATTTACATATCTTATGATATAAAAGTATAGTCTCTATTAATATAGTTAATTCTTAACGTCATAAGCTTTTTCATTCATGTTTTTAAATTAGTTTATAGATAAAAACTATTTACTAACGTTGATAATAAACATTTATTATTTAAGTACTATTAGTTTTTATGTTGAAATAAATCATCATAAAAACATTTGACAAACAAAAATAATTGAAATATTCTATGATATTTATTTTAAAAAGTGTAAAATCATAAAGTTTAATGAAATAAATGAAAAAATTTTGACTTATTATTACAATCATGATTTAATCATGATTTTCAGCACAAATAAATAAAGTTAGATTAATAGTTAAATAAATTGAATATAATGATCTAAAAGTTAAAATCATTTTAAATGTGATTTTAAATTATATTATATACTATTTGAATTAATTTAATATTTGAAAAAATTAAAACAATAATCTCATATAATTTGAATTTTTTAACGTTCACTATAAAAACAATAAAAGTATAAAATAGATTTTCCTAAACAAAATTTGAAATTATGTTTAAAGAGTTTGGACATGTTTTTTCAAATATGTTTGTTTGTCATAATTTTTATTTCTATAATTCTAATTAACTTGTATAATTTTTATAAAAACATCAAATCATATCCTCCAGGACCGTTACCATTGCCGTTAATTGGGAATTTAATAAGTAAAATTCATTAATCATTTATGATAATTCAAATATAGTTGAAAAACATATAATGTTTTATTTTTGAATTTCAGTTTTAGTTTGGAAACGAAATCTCAATCCATTTGTGGCAATACACGAATGTTGTAAACCATACGGCAAACTCAGTACTTTCTGGATTGGATCAACACCTGTTGTATTTATCTTTGATTTGGAAATTCTTAAAAATGCGTTTAATAAAATGGATTATTCTGGGAGACCTGAAAACATTATTGAATTAATTGATTTTGGATATGATTTTTATTCATTTGCTTTACGAAATTATAGCAATAAAGTCAAAATACATCGCAAAATATCTATTGATGCTGTTAGGTATGTAATATAGTTTAGTATATATAAATTAATTTAATTTGGACAAAAATTTCAAAAAATGATTTTAAATACCCCCTAGTTGGTTTCAACGCATGATTTTTTTTACTTAAACTCATGTTTTTTGTTATTTAAACTATTTTGTATATTTTTTAAAATTAGACAATTAATTGCAAATAAAAAATTCATTTCAATTATTGATGAAGTTGTTAATGAAATCGTTAACGAAATAAAAACGAAAGAAATGAATCGTCCGTTTTTGTTCAACACATACGTTCACTATATTATGATTCGAATAACAGCCACACTTATATTTGGACAGCAATATAATTTAGCAGATCCTATCTTAACAAAAATAAACGATTCTTTTGAAGCGTTTAACAATGAATTAGTAAAATTTTCAATAACTTGTTTTGCGCCATATATGAAATATTTTCTCAAAGAAAGTAAAACAAATATGTCTAAATTGAATGAACTGAAAACATATAATCAATTGTCGTTCGAAAATTGTAAAAGAAATTATAAAAATGGAATGTGTGACAATTTTACGAATTCGTTATTAACAGCACGAAACAATATATTGGATGATGGAAATAATGTCTGTGAAAATGATTTATCTGATAATGATCTTCAATCTATATTATTCATACTTTACTTAGGTTTGTATTAGAGTAGTAAATCTTTATAATTTACAGGCCCCAGCCCGACTGGAGCCCGAATGTTTAAGTTGGGCCCGGCCCGAGCATGATTATTTTAAAAAGTCAAAAGCCCGGCCCGATTGGCCCGATACAATCAATTACGTAAAAAATATTTTATTTAAAATTCATAGAAATATAACCTTAAAAACAATAAATTATCCACTTTTACAGGTTGTTGTTGAGTTTTTGTAATCTGTTTAAATTAATTTAACAATAATCAAACTAAAATGTTACTTTTTAATTTTTTTTAAATTTCTAAAATGAGAATATTTCATAAAAATCAGAGAAACTTCAAGACCGGCACGGCCCGACTTTTTTAATTTTTACGCCCGATCCCGGCCCGGCGATTTCTTTCGGGGGTTCGCGGGGGCCCGACAAATTGGAGGACCTTTTATTAGTCTAGTTTGTATGTTATATATTAATTATATAATTTAATTATTATATATTAAACGCTTAATTGAACACTTCTGAAACATAATAAACGTAAAATTTATTTCTGTATTCTCAAAAATATTAACTTATTTAAATTCATTGCATTTAAAACTTTTTAAGAAAGTATTTTGTTATTATTATTTGGAGCTTTCGGAGAGCACTCTCTCCATCATCAGTAAATTTTTGACTGATTTCGAATACATTGGCATATACACACTTAATTTGAACAAAACAAAAGTTTCAAATGTCTGAATGAAATAATATATTAAATACTGACGCTTTAAAATAATATTAAGCGTACAAAGTTTATACAGTTCATAGGTCTAGGAGTAAAGCTAATACATTTAATAATTATAAGTATGAAATATATAAACTTTGCTATAACGGCGTCTGTATTTGCAATTATTTAAACTCTAAGAACAAACACTGAAAATGTGAGGAATTGGTAAGAAAAAATACGGTGAAACAAATTTGCAGCAAATGCTTTTTTAGTTGTTTTATTACATCTAATAATTAATATTTAGTTGTAAAGAACACTAATTTAATGTTAAGAAAAAGTTATAATTAGAGTCGCCAAATTCAGGACTAATAACAGTACATTTTCATGAAGGAAAAAGGAAAAAAGTTTGAATTTCAGGATTATTCGGGATAATAAAACAAAAAATGATATTTGGGAGTAAAAAGTAGTTTAAAACACAATTTTGACGTTTTCTGATTGTAATAAAATTAGATTTTTTTCAGGAGTTTTCATGAAAAAAGTAGTAAAATTCGGGATTTTCAGGAACAACAAATGGGTTTAAAAATGCTTATTTTTATATGATTCGTTCACATTTGATAATATATTAATTATAATTTTGTCCAGAAAAAGAAGGATTTTCCTGAATTTGGCGACTCTAGTTATAATAGTCGAGCGAATACTGATGCTCAAAACTCAAAACTTCAATTGAATTGCGTAATGCATTACTTGTTGTCATTGACAACCATTTCCTTTACAGAAACATATATACAACCATTTTTATTGAAATAAGATTATGACAATAATTTATTAAGTTATGAGCCAAAGACTGGCGCCAGTAAGTGTATCTATATAACTAAAGGAATGAAAATTTTGGAAAAAACCCTAGCAACCGCATTTCTAACTGGGTTTCATACATTGTTTTCGTTTAAGCAGTCAGTAATTATAATTTTGTGAGTTTGTGGTGCGCTCTACCGAAATACTCATTAAAGTTTTTTTGTTTATAGCAATGAATAAATTGCATGTATAACAGTCTATTAAACTTTATAACGAAACAAAGTAAATAACAGCAAAACGTGCAGAATATCCATTTATGTGATCGAAGCGAACAGATTTAAATCTAATTTAATATGAATTCCCCCGTCTGAGGCGGGTTTTAAATCAAATACAGTACTATTATATGCATACTATTAAGCTGAGTGTGAAACTTTAGAAAATCAAAAACAATTTTATTGCTAAATGTTCATTACAGTATTTAAAAAACTACAATAGTTATAAAGAATATTATTTTGTAGACATTCCCACTAAATTCAAGAATAACATTGCAATAATCGATAAAATCTATAAAGTAATTGAAATAAATAATAAATAATTGATTAAGTTTTATATAATTATAAAATCAAATTTATGTTTAAATACTTCATAAAAGCGAAAATAATTAATAATGAATAGTTTCCAGCAGTAAAATCCAACTCTTTTTTGACTCAATCTTTCCATAAATACCGATAACTAATATTTTAAATAATAAGAAAAATTAATTTTTAATATTAGAATGTATATTTTATTTAAAACTTTTATTCTCATGTTTTTATTAATTCTTCTTTTATTTTCACGTGAATATAATTTCAAAATCAATGCATAATATTTATCAGTTTTATTAGCCAATGATGAAGCAGTATTCATGAAACCGATTAATATTATACATACGACTGCTATTCCGTATATCAACACGATTTTAACAAACATTGTTATGACACCAAACAATAAGCTATATAATATGAAACAGATTAAAGCGGAGCACAAGAAATAGAGCCAAAAAGCAAACTTTGCCCAATAATTGTCATTATAATTCTTAATTTCATTAAAAACTGCTTGCATTGAATTAATAAGCGATAGAATTATTTTTTCGTTTAAAACAATCGACTTGATCTGATAATTGATACTGCGATTAATTTCCTCAATTTTTAATTTTAAATAAAAGCAAATCAAATAAAAATAAGTGATTTGCCAAACTATAAAACTGACATAACAAGTGAAGCTATAAGCAAACAGTAAACTCCAAGGAAATGCAAATAAAACAATATGCACTAAAGAACAATTCAAAGCAATGGGAACCATATTAACAATAACTGCACTAATTTTGAACAAATAATTAGTATTAAAACCAATAAAATTGAAAAGAAATCGTGATTTGTTTAAAAGTTTTTGAATATTTTCCTGATTATTTAGACCAATAGATTGTGGCGAAACAAATCCAGCCATCATTTCAAATACTTTCATATAATTTGGATAAATATGATGTTTGTATTTCCAGTAATGAATCATTTGAGGAATAATTCACAATAATAGCCCTAATATCGTAAACACGTTCCAATGATATCATATATTTAAAAAGTATGCGTAGTCTCCGATTTTGATAAAAAATTCTTTGTTCTCAGTTTTAGATAATAAAGAGATTAATGATCAAAGAAATATAATTATTCCACATATAAGTGTTAGAATAGGATTAAAATATAATCGACTTCTATTAGCATTTCCAATCATAAACTGCCACAATCCTATCTCATATAAGTGATTGCCAGCATTTTCTATGATCATATGTGTCGGCAATGGTTTATTTATATCCATATTTTCCTTTTATAAATCAAATAAATTTTTAAAATAATAAATGCAATTATATCCAAGAAAGAATTGCAACAAACTTCTTTAAAATTTATATATATAATATGGATTATCATTATTTTTTATTAACATAAATTTAAAATTTATATTTTTATAAAAAAAATTGAAATTATTTTACAGAAGTAGATGTATGGATTTGACATTTTACCAGCCAATTAGTGGCAGATGTCTGAAGGTCACCACAATTATGTTATCGAATGGTAGATGCTATAAAATATAGGTTAAATATTACGCCCATTTTCACACCTTTTTCAGATATCCATTAATAAATATTAAGTTCTGTATAATCCCTTAAACATAAAGAGTTTGCCGGACAGACAGACGGACGAAAATAT
Organism: Phthiracarus crinitus; assembly: GCA_034698025.1. NCBI lineage: Eukaryota > Metazoa > Arthropoda > Arachnida > Sarcoptiformes > Phthiracaridae > Phthiracarus > Phthiracarus crinitus. The sequence continues at coordinate 4,682 of JAQGAW010002881.1, read as the reverse complement.
TGTATAGAACCAATATTTTGTGGCAACAGGTACTAGATAAACATGTAATAGTATATTTGTGGAATCTGTCACTATTTTCGGTAATATCGTATATTTATACTATTAAGGCATTCGGAAGAATAAAAAACGAGTTCTTATATTTTTCGAAAGGACCCACTTAGAACATTGAAACAAATTTTGTCTTAAGTTTATCCTATATGGGCTATAATTTTATCCATAAATCTTTTAGATGCACGCCTCCTACATTGGTATACTGAAGTGTCAAATTAATTATATTTTTATCAACAACAGCGCCTCCTATATTTTATACTTCACCAAAACTTAGTTTGTGGTAGTCCATAATTGTTATGTGAAAATTATAATTTTCAGATTTCAAAAATTTAATTCGGTCAAGCAAATCCGATGTTATGAGTATTTTTAATATTTTTGGAACAACAAAACAGTTATTTATTATTTTAGAAAACAAAAATTGATGCTTAATTTTTAAATTAATAAGATTTTAAATTTTCAAAAACTTTTTCAAAGTGGAAATTTTCAAGTTCCATCAACTCCGTTATAAATAGGAATTTATGATAAACAAAAATTATTTAAATGCATAAATTAAATTCACCATTTGGATAATTTAAGTATAGTTGCATATAGTGAATATTTTATTTATCGAGAAAATAATACAACTATTTCTAACAAAATTTTGACGCAGCCCCTTATTCAGTGAACGTGTCATACTATATCGTAAAGAATAAACATAAGAAAAATCTAAGATATAATTCGAAAATGTACCAAAAAATAGTTGCATTCGTTTACAGTTCAATTAAAAAATCAAAAGAAAATTCCGAAACTATTTTGGTATAAATACAAATAAATTATTTTGCTTTAAAAATCTTTGTTCATATTTTGAAAGTTCATTCTCTTTCTTGTTTATTGTTAATTTATAAATAAAGAAAAGAATTTTTTTACAATAATTTAGGCTTAATCTAATAGAGTTTTATCATTTTTACCACAATTAAAATTATTCTTTCAATGCTATATGTTGTGTAACAAAATAAATATCATCTTTAAAATCCTATAAGCTTTATGTACCATTTCGATCAAATTTAAAAAATCAACATTAACACAACACCACAATCTCACTCAACTCACCCAAACTATTTAAAGTTTTTGATTATTTTCTTGATTATTGAGACCAATAGATTGTGGCGAAACAAATCCAGCCATCATTTCAAATACTTTCATATAAGACATAAAATTTATATTATAATTACAATGTAATGAATTCAAAAATAATTTATATAAATTCGTTTAAATTTATAAAAATATCGGAATGTCAACAAATATTAATATATTTAAAGTTAAAATTTAAATTTTTGGTTAATTTGAATCTAAACTTTATAAAAACTTACAAATAATTATAGCAATATGAAAATATTTTGGATATATTATTATTATTATATGATAGTTCCAGACATTATGCTCTAAAACTTAATCAATACCACTCTAATTTGAAAATTACATATATAATCTTGCATAAATCATATTATATTTTAAGGCATTAGAAATGATTAATTTACGGTTTTTTCGAAATGCTCACAAAATTATAATTATCATTAAATAGATTAATTACCTCGATTTTACTCAATTTTTTATATAAAGATTAATTGTATTATTTTAATTTTTAATATTCATAATTCAAATAATAAGTTAAACTTAACAGTATTATTTGCTTAGTTATTTATTGTTTGTCAAAAACATAGATTAAAAATATTAATGAGAAATTTTATTGAATCTAATTAGTTATGTGGAAAATTATAAATGCAGAAAAAATTTATTTCTGAAGAATAAAAATATTAGGTATTATATAAAACTTGATGCGAATATTTGAAAAATAATGTTGTATTTGATAAAATTAATGATTTTTCCTCTTGTTTTATAAATTTATTTTTACAGATAATCTGGGGTTAACCTATAAGTACCGACCCGTTTCAATTTGATTTTTATGGTTTTAAACTAATTTTCCATTTACTCAATTGATATTCCCATTTATGTTTCGTTCTTCCAGGATTAAAATTTTATTAAAAAATGAGCTTATATTTATTAATAGGGCATCAAAAATAGCATTTATTGTAAATTGAATTAGCGCTGTAAATTGATTCAAAAATTTATTAAATATAATAAAAACGAAAATTATTTTAAAAGATTTTTCATATTTGTCAAAGAATAATCAATATATTTCACATTTATTTCTAAATAATGGACCAATACATTATTAAATTTTTTGATAACAAAATTTGCAAAATTTTTAAAGTTGATTTAGATTTATTAAAATTTGTTTGTAGCTGTTTACAACCCTCATCGGATTTAAAAGATATTTTTTCAGATTTCGGGAGTTTATTCTAAATTTAAATTTAAAAAGAAAAATAGTATATATCGATGACAATAGCAGAAATATTTATATGTTGTTTTTGGGAAATCAAAAAGATAAGTATCATTAAAGCAATATCGGGTCAATCAGTGTTGTTGTTGTGACGGGAATTAAAAAGAGCGACGAATAAATTAATTAAAGTTAATGGACAGGAACTATATTTCGTGAAAGTATACAAAATATCTAATGATAATGTGGTGTATGTGACCCTAAGTCACTACACTATTAGTCGCTATTACTTTACTTTCATATTACACTTATTACACTCAGAATATTTTACTCATATAGAGATGTGAATAGATTTAAAAATCATTTTTAAAAATCCTTTGATTGCATCGAATAAACCTTTGACCTCATCTTTCACGACACCAAATCCATCGCGTATTTTCTCGACAACATTTTCGAACATATTCTCCAACGAATTAAACAAATCCATGAAAAACTCCTGAACTCCACTCCAAAACGTTAACGTGCTTTCTTGTTGTTGTGGCGTTAATATATCCTTTTCTTTCAAAACCTCTTCTTTTTGCTCATCGATTTTCATTATTTTACCAAAACTTTACCTATTTTTTCTCTAATATCATAATTAAAACTAAACTGCGCAAAACACATTCAATATATACATAATCATTCAGTGCGTATTAAAACTAAGTTTTTGACTTATACTTATACCTAAACTCTACGAAAAATCTATTCAGAAAATTTTGCTTTAATGTAAACTAAATAATAATAATGTATGATTAAAAATGTTAGGTTAATATACGACAAAAAGTTAAAAAGAGGAAATCCACGCAATTGTTGTGCTAAATATCTGGTAAAATGTTTTTTACAAAGTAGATTATAATAAACTAAATTATTGAAAATAATTGCTTAAATCTAAACTTTTATTGAATAAACTTGTTTACGAACATAATTTATTTCAATTCGAGTCCAACTTTTCATAGTTTACGTAATTTTTTGACCAAATTAATTGTATCTTGAATTGAATCTAATTGTTTTTCTTTCATTCTATAGTATTAATTTTAATCTCAAATAAGTTATTGCATTTTTACAGCTTTCGCTTGTAAAGTAACCATAAGGTCTTTTCTAAGAAATTTAATCTTTAAATAATTACATCGCGATGCAAGTCTGATATGTTTAAGAAAATTGAATAAAATAGTATTTTAAATTACTGTAAAAGATTCATTAAAATTTAAAATAATTTTCAAATTCTTAATTCTATTTTCAAGCTATTTATATGACCTTTTCTTAGTAAGAAGACATTAATTTTTCATTTTATTTCATTTTAAGAAGACATAATATTATTTTTCAGAAATATCCACTAATTTTACGAAAAATATCGCAATTATCGATAAAATCTATAAAATAAATGAATTCAATGAAAATTATAAAATCATTATTATGTTTGTATACTTCATAAAAGCGAAAATAATTAATAATGAATAGTTTCCAGCAGTAAAATCCAACTCTTTTTTGACTCAATCTTTCCATAAATACTGTAAACTATTATTTTATTTAATAATACAAAATCAATTTTTCATATCAATATTTTTATTATATTTATAACCTTTAATCTCAATTTTATGTCAATTCTTCGTTTAATAATACGAGCATGTAATTTCAAAACCAATGTATAAAATTTATCAGTTTTATATGCTAATGATGAAACAGCATTCATGAAACCAATCAATATTAAAGACATTATAACTGTTCCGTATATCAGCATAATTCGAACTGATGATGTAATATCACCAAACAATACGCTATACAGTAAGAGACTGATTAAAGCAGTCAATAACAAATAGAGCCAAAACGCAAACTTTGCCCAATAATTGTCATTATAATTCTTGATTTCAGTGTAAAGTGATTGCATTGATTTAATTAGTGGTAATATTATTTTATCGTTTGAAATAAACGGATTTTTAATCTGATTTTTAATTTTGCATTTATTTTCCACTATTTTTAATTTTAAATAAAAGCAAATCAAATAAAAATAAGTGATTTGCCAAACAATAAAACTAACATAACAACCGCCGCAATAACCAAAAATTAAACTCCAAGGAAAGGCATATAAAATTATTTGCACTAAAGAACAATTTATAACCAAAGGAAACATATTACCAATAAAACAAATAATTGGTAGTAAATATATATTATTGAAAGAAATATATTTGAATAAAAATCGAGATTTATTCAAAAGTTTTTGAATATTTTCCTGATTATTGAGACCAATAGATTGTGGCGAAACAAATCCAGCCATCAT
>JAQGAW010002880.1:0-13896 GCA_034698025.1 Phthiracarus crinitus | reverse complement strand
CAATTTTGATTTTGATTGTATTTTGCTTTTTCTTTTAAAAAATTTTATATTTCAATTGTATTTTACTTTTGCTTTTATTTTATATTTTAATATCACTTGTATTTTACTTTTTCTTTTATTGCAAATATTAATTTTAATTGTATTTTACTTTCGCTGAGATAAAGTAAAAGTAAAAATATTTTTTCACTTTTACTTTTTCTTCCAAAAAGCGAAACAACACTATTATGCACTATAACTTTAGAGTTGTTAGAAATAATCAAATTGCAATAAGGTTTTAGGTAATGTAAAGTATATGCGAAAACACTAAACAAATCTTGAACAGTATCCTAGTTTAAAATAATGATAGGATTAAGCCCTTTCGCTAGTTTGGTTCTTATCTAAAAGTGAACGCATTTAATAACTAGTTATCCAATTCAGGAAAAATCCTACTTTTTATAGATTAAAGTTATAATAAATTCAATATAATATGAGAAAATATTATATTAAAATATGTATTAAACTTTAGTGTTTACTCTTTGATTAAAATGCTTGACATAATTAAATTAAAATATACATATTCACTTGTCAGTAACAAGACTAGTGATAGAGAGGCTCGGGTTATTGAGGCTTTTTTTGGAACCTGAACCTAAGCCTGAGCCTGAGCCATTTGAAAACCAGAATCTCAATTAAAGTTAAAGCCTGAGTTTCCGAGCCTCAATGAATTTTTTTAGATGAAATAATATTCTATTTAATATCAAATGACACAATAGAACTTTTATGATGAACAATACATATGTTTGGGCAACTTTTGAAATATCAAAAAAATAAATAACTAAAAAACAACAATAATAAAAATTGTAAATTTTCTAAATTTTAAATTACATAACATGATAAATTACACAGATCCTCTTGACACTCTATAAAAGCGCTCTAAGTCTCTCTCAAGAGGACCCGAGCCTCAAACCACAATTTCAGACTCAAAAATATAAAAACTTTAAGCCCGATCCTCTAATTAAAATTCGATCAAGAGCTTAAATCCGAGACGTTTTAACTCTTAATTTAATACAAAGTGAGTTCATTTAGAAATTATTGTTATTTCTTGTTCTATCTTGTTTTAAATTACAAAAATGCATTGTTGTAACATATAGTTTCAAATAAAATAATTTTGTGACTTATTACTAGGGCCGCGAAAATCGTTAATTAACGATTCTTTAAAACGAATCAAAAATGCACGTGAATAAAAAATATAGATGACTAATAACTGTTATAATGTAAAAAAGCTAAATTTAATTTTCGTTTCTAACGATTTTATTTATTTAAAACGATTTTATTTTATTTTAAACGATTGCAATTTTATTGAAAATTTGTCATTTATTGATAAATATTAAATAAATTGCCGTTTAAATCAGACGAGTTTTTGTAAGGGGCGTATTTTTGAGGCTAATTATGAAAAATTATAAAAAAAAATTTTTCTGAAATTTATAAATAAGAAAATCAAAAAATTTTATAAATTCCAGGTTTTTGGAAATTTTTAAATTGAAACCATGCGCCAGATTAAGTAAATATGGCTGTTTTGAAAAGAAATTTTCAAACGATTTTTCTAACGATTTGATCATTTTTCTCTAACGATTATTAAACGATTTTGCACCTTTTTTTCTAACGATTTTCGCGGCCTTAATTATTACAAAATAATCAAAGCAGACATTTAGTGAACAACACAAAATGGTTAATCGTTAATATTTCTAAATGTTAAAATTAGTTATAATAAATCTCTAATAATTTATCGAATAATCATTTATTGATTAGATTATGAAAACGTTTTATTGTACGAATATGTATTTTTAAAACTATTTGTGCGTTACAACAGTGTGGACTTTTAATTATCTAAATTGTCAAATACTTATTTTAAAATTTAAGTTTAGTGGAATGAATTAACAAATCATTGATACATTGTTTGGGTAAATTGAATAATAAAATTTAAGGAAAATTTGTACTTATTTAAGAAAAAATCAATACATTGAAAATGAATTTTTAAATGAAATGTTACACAAATAAAAAAATTTCTTAAAAAAATTAGAAATTAAAATAATATAAAAATGTTTGAAAGTCAAGCGCAAAAATCACATCTGTTTCAATATTTCCTTTTCGTTATCTATATTTAAAATTAAACTTTAATCCAATTCATCCAATTAAGTATTGGGTTCAGATATGGGTTCGCCACCAATCTCTGTCACATTAATAGCATCCATAACTCCGTTTACCCCCGAAACGACATCAAACCCGAGTAATTTGTTCATAATAACCCTATCATTCAGTGTTGTTCCTTCGCTGAGAATGAAAGAAGCGTCGTTCAGAAATATTTGCGTTAACATCATATTGTATGGTTTTATAATGCCATATCCGTTTGCGAAGTTATACCATTCAACAGTTCCTCTTTGTCTTTGCGATTGTATTAACTTAGTTAGCGATCCATTAATTTGATTTCCAGCATTTTCGCTTATATCCATTTCTGCAAACTATTATTTGTACTAAACTATTATTTAAGTCAGTTTACAAATTAATTATTTAATTTCGATGCGAATTAAATTATTATAATACTGTATTGAAAATTGTTTTCAAATATTTGATGCAATCTTAGTGACAAATAATGAATTTGAAAGTGTGGAATGAGTTCGAATGAGTTCACTAAAAATGTATGCAATACAATACTAGAGGCAAATTAGTAGCAAAAACTTGACAAATGAAATTACATGTTAATATTAGTAATCAATTAATCTGTAATTCACAAAAAATAACTAAAGTTCTAAAACGGATACTTTTATATACTAAAAGTTTGATTATTATGTTTAACATAGTGATTATTGTTTTACTGATCAGAGCCTTTGAAACCAAAACCTAAGCCTAAGGTTATTTGTTGAGCTCAAGTTTAGAATGAGATTATAAGATTATTAGATTTTCAAAATTGAATTTATGACTGTGTAAGAGAAAAATATTAAAGGTTTATTACCAAAGTTATGGCAAATTTTATTTACTTTTTATGTAATTTTTAATCAATGTTTTATTAAATTTTGAATATTTAAAGAAAACTATTTTAAAGAATGGTTTAATTTAACGATTTTTCCTTTCAAACCAAAACTCAAATACTGTAGTTATACTAAAATCCATAAAAGCAAAATAAATATGCTTATGCCTCAAGATTTATATTTTCATAGTGAGTTAGTTCATGATTCATGCTATTAGTTTTAATGAATTTGCTTAGTGAACACACATGCGCTGAGCGCGAGAGAGCGTGCCGAACGTAAGCTCACAAAAGTAATTGAAAACAAAGGTAATTTATTTATAGTTTATGCAAAATTTGGATTTAAAACAGTGTTGTTTAGATTATTCTGTTTTTATATTTCACAGATTATTGCTATTATAAACTTAATAAAAATTTCAATTCAATTCCTATTTTTATTTCTAGCAGAAAATTTATTATTACTAATAGCACATATTAATATTAATAATCGTTTAATCTGTAATTATAAAAAATTAATAAAGTTTTAACTTTACATGTTTAATGATATACTTTAAAATATAGTGTCCAATTGTTTATGTTAGGCCCGGCACGAGCCCGATTAAAATAAATAATAAATTTTCAGTAAAATTTCATTATATTTAATATGAACTTAAATACAATAGTTTATCAACTTTAAATAAAAAGTTAATGTTTTAATTATAAGGAAAATGCAATACTTATTTTCCATTTTTAGCTCACTTTAACTAAAGGAGCTATTGGATTTGACATGTCCGTGTGTGTGTACGTATGTAGACCGATCTTTATATTTAAAAAACGGAATTTTGCTTTATATTAATTATTGAGTTTAAGTCGTAAACATATTTTCAAAAAAAGTGCTTCACTGCTCGCAAAAAATCACATTTAGTATTGAGACTTGTATAATGACTGACAGTAAGACAGTCATTAATTTGAATCTTATAAACGGACAGTAAGTTTACCACTGCCAAAATTATTCTAAAGTAAGAATTTTATTAAACAATATAAAAATAATTTAAATACCAAAAATATTTAATACACGAATAATTGACAATAGTATTTAAATAACTTATAATATAATACAAAGTGAGCTCAGTATGTATGTTCATACTCTTTCTTGTTTTATATCAAAAATAGATCAGTGGTAAAAATTCAAAAAGATTTTGAATTTTTAAAGCTAGGTCTGGCCCGAAAGTAAAATACATCGGTGGCCTGCGGGTGCGCGGCAAATCGGGGCCAGTTTGCAAGTCTAACTCAAATAGACATAATCAAATCCATAAGAATAGATTCGTTTTCAAATTGATACAAAAATATTCAAGCTTCATCCTCTATATTTAGATTCAAGTGATTCATATTATTAGTTTGGGTACATTTGTTGTGTAAACACATATTTTCTGATTTTTGTTGATTATTCACAAAGTTATAATTTGTTATTAATTGCAAAATATTAAACTTATTAAATAGTTAATACAATTATATGTTGTATAGATCGATGTTCACAAAAAGCTATAGGCGAGCTTGAACGAAGGCTTTGAAAATCGTTAGGAAAAAGGGTACAAAATAGTTTGTTAACCGTTTAATAAAAAGGTTCGAAATCGTTTGAAAATTCGTTTGAAAAATTTTTAAGTTAATTTACAAAAATTAATTATTAAGCTTAAACAATTATTAACTATTAAGTTTTTTCACTAAATCATATTTTAATTATTACAAAAAAAATAGTTTTTTACTTTAAAAAAGTTATTATTGTCATAAACTTAACTAACTCGGGCTTAAATTTTTATTTACATCAAATTTACACAAAAATGTATTCAAATATAGACTAATCTTAATTAAATAATAAATTTATGCCTAAATTAAGTATTAATTTTAAAAAACTATCAAATTCGAAAAATTGTTTAAAATTTTTATAATCGTTACATATTTTTAAAATCGTTTGATCCGTTTACTTAAATTTCACTTATTTGGGTCTAATCTCGCTTTAAATTGAAATTATTTCATCTTAAAAAATTCGTTAATTAACAATTTTCAAAGCCTTACTTATAAACTTGTTATTTATAGAAATTATTACAATTTAAATGGATCGTTAATTAACGATTTCAGTATCCCTAGTTATTAGTAATTAGTTATTCATTAATAGCCTATTTTCTAGCTTTCATTACATTTATTAGTTATGTTAAAAGTTTATTAAAATTAATGAAAATATTTAATTTATTCAAAATCAAATCAACTTTAGTTGTTGCTCACTGCCAAAGTACGGACAGTCAAACAGACATATAGTCAAATCGATAAGCTAAAAAGTTATTAAGCACTAAACATCAAAAAAGATATTAATTAGTTTATAATGACAGTATTAAAATTTCTCTGAAGTGTGTTCAGTTCACTACACTGTAAAACATTGATTCTATTTAACTTAATAAAAAACATACACTTAAAAATTTCATTCTCAATATACGTGTAGAAAAATATTTTCACTTAACATATAAAATATATAAGAATAAATAGTATAAGAATATATAAGCGAAACACACTTACTTTATTTATAAGTATATTAGAATACGTTGTATAATAAATGATATAAAGTTAGCGCCACTACAGATATAGCAACACTAAACGGCACCAACTTTATGTGTGATCGAGTGAAGCGCACAAATATTATATAGTAGATATGAGAGTAACAGTACTATATGTAGCAGAGTGGCGCAGTGGAAGCGTGCTGGGCCCATAACCCAGAGGTCCGTGGATCGAAACCACGCTCTGCTACGATTACTTTTTATTTTGCGAATAATCTTTTTTTATATAATTACTTAGAGAAAAGTGGGTTACATTTAATTAATAATGAATGCAAGATAATTATTAGAATCGAAGCCTACATACAGTATGCCTTGAAGTAACATTAAAAACTAAATATTGATGAAAACATTTGGTTTGTATTATTCGTTAGATTAATCTCGAATCGAGTGAATTAATGCGGTGAACACACACCACACTCACTCACATACACACACACTCTGTTGCGTCCATAAGGAATTGAGTTTGTCTTACGTTGAAATGAGTCAAATTAATTAACTCAATCTTATTTATAATAGATATAAAACAGATTGTTTCCTAACAAATAGCTAAATAAAGCATTGATGCTCAGCATAATCTGACGCAAATGCAAGTTGAAAACTTTTTTATTACGAACAAAACAAAGTATTTCAGCGCAACATAGTCTATACTTACGACACTAATACTAATACATTCACATTTTAACTCAATTTTCAAGACACTGCACAAAATTGTTTTTAAAATTTTCAAAAGTTATTAATGGATCGAAAACTATTATATTTATTTAAAAGAATCATTCTTTAGTAACAGTATCTGTGCTTAAAGAATATTTAGACCTATAATCATTTAGATATTTCAATGAAATCGGACGAAATTACTTAATATAAAGTAATTTTTATCTTTAATCTTAAAACTTTATAAAATAAATAAATATTAAATGATAAATATGTTGTTTTTATTATAAAATCATAAGTTATAATTATTATATATTAACATTTTAATAAAAAGTTTAAAAATATTTAATTTTTTATATCTAATCTTTTAAATTTAAGGCATGTTTCACGATGTCATCAAATAAATTGCATTATTAAGTACATTATCAAATGTGATACAAGAAAAAAGTTTGTTAGAAATACATGAATGAATGAAAATAAATTTATATTGAGCACAAAATAGGAATATTTCCATTCATGGGTACAAAATAAACGTAAATAAAAATAATGCAAAACCTAAGAAAAAGAAGTCGAGGAAAGATATGTATTATAAATTTAATCATAATTATATATTGGAGCGTCAATAGAATTAGAAATGGTTGACTTTGATGGCGATATGCTTTCCACTATTAAAGAAAGACAATCCAAACTGGAAACTGTTGATGTGCTTGAATAATGAGATGGAGACGATATGACTATGCCTTCAATGGTAACAAACTTATATTGAAATATTTGAATTTTTGATTTTAACATTCTATGATTTTAAGTAAATTGCTTTCTAAGTAAATATGATGAGTAAAATTTTTTAGGTAAAATTAATAATCAGGGCTTTTCAAAATATTTATTTTAGTATAAATAATATTACTGTAAAAAATGTAAATATTTGAACTGAAACGTTACTAAATCCTATACATTATTCGCAAAAATATGTATACAAAAAGCAACCACATATGTTTTTTCACATAAGAGATTGTTGTTTAAGAAAAAACTTGATTAAATCCACTAATCTATTTTTGTAACTTTATTTCGTACATACCCTCGACGTCATAACTGCGGCAACGTTCCGGTCTTAAATAATTATCTGCCACATTTGATGAACTCTACAGGAAAAAATATCGTAAGAACATTACTGTACTACTGGGACAGCGAAAAAAACCAAATGAATTATATATTATGCGCGTTATATTTCGGGAGATACTTAAAAATGCTTAAAAAAAGTTTATGAAAATGTAATTTATTAGTTTGTCAATTTAAATTTTATAATCACGTATTGCGTTCGTAACTTTGAAAACTGTACGTAACAAAATTGTGTTCATATTTTCTTAAAGAGTGTTCAATCACACCACTATTTAAAGTTTATTTTTCTAAATACTTAAACTGTCAAAATTGGTTTCATATTTCGTGCGCTCGTTAATAGTTATAAATATGATGATTATATTGAGATGCAATTAATTGTTAAATAAAATCAAATTAATTTTATTGATGCTAATAAACCAGATTATATTTAATCTTTTTAACTGCTTTGACAGACGACTCTACAATTTAAATGTTGAACTTAGTCTATATTTAATCTTTTTTAGTACTTAAACAGCAACCTATTATAGACTTCGTAATACCTTTTCCGTTCAAAAGGTTTAAATTTGGTAACTTAAAGACCAGTTTCGGAAAAATGTTGAAACATAACTTATTAGTGCTGTATTTCCGTTTCAAATTAAAACTCTCGAGTGTTAAGAGACGCCAGTCGTTAAGTCCTATTCTGTACGTTCGAATTACATAAAAATTGTAGAAATTCAACGAAGCTATGCTGCAATTACTACTCTGAATGTGTAGTTTGGAAAACGTGTCAACTCGATAATTAATAGTTAAAAATTGATAAATCTGTTCAAACAGTTTTTACTTGATTTTAAAATCTATAAAAATGAAATTAATTTATTTTGCTTTATTTATTCTCAAAATTAAGTTTGAAAGTTTTATAGTTTCTATAATATTATACACGTGGGAAACTTTTGCTGTCTTCTAACCATAGAGGAGGGCGACGTGGGATAAAGTCTCTTAGTCTGGGAATACTATTTGTTACAATGATATTGTTTTTAATCCTCACTTATAAGTGCCACTTAGTGATGGAGAGGCTCGGGCTCCAGAGGCTCCAACCGGAACCTGAGCCTAAGCCTGAGCCTTCATATGAAAACCTGAACCTCGAGCCTCAATTAAAGTTAGAGCCTGAGTCTGAACCCGAGTCTCCATACTTGAGCCCGAGCCTGAGCCTCCGAGCCTCTGTGAATTTTTTTAGAAAAAAAATATTCTATTTAACATCAAATAACACTATAGAACTTTTATGATGAACAATATATATGTTTTAGCAACTTTTGTAATAACAAAAAAAATTAAAAACAAAGAAATAACATTATTATAACTTGAAAATTTTTTGGAATTTACTTTCTATACAAAATTGTATTATAATAAATTGCCAGAACCTCTGGAGCCTATATAAAGAGGCTCTAAGGCTTTCATAAGCGGAACCCGAGCCTCGAATCTCAGGTTCAGCCTTAAAAGTATAAGAACCTTAAGCCCGAGCCTATATTAAAAATTCGAACACGAGCCTGAGTCCGAGGCTCAGGTTCAGGCTCCAGAGGCTCTAAACGTCCATCACTAATTACATTTGCAAAATATCAAGTATCAAATTATCTAAATATCATTATAAATCAGAACTAATTCACAAAATATGTAACTAATTCTAACTAAATCTGTACTGAATGTTTTTGAAAATTGCGCGTACAATTGTACGAGAAAGTGAGCTAAAAAACGTTTGTCACGATTAAAAAGCTTAAAGCGAAAGTTTAACATCTTTAAACAAAATTTAAAACAGCTTAAAATTGATCGGTATTTTAATTAAATCTTAGATTAGAATTATGTTGTGATATTAAACGCTAAATCAATGTAATGCTTACCAGAATAAGTGTTTGATACTTTAAGACACATGGGATGATAAGCGCGATCACATACACTGCAAACAATCATATCGTCGTCATGGATCAAACAAACGGGACATTTCTTACAGTTCGGACACTGCCACTCATCAGAAAACTCTTTAATTCGTTTGAGTAATTGCACGGAACATCCCAAACAGGTTGGGTGTCCCGACAGACCACACTGTCGACACGTTATCAGTTCACCCAACTGTGATCCACACATTCCACACTTTGGATGCGATGCTGTTTCCGATTGTGGCGCCGATTCTCCACAAACTAATTGAGGGAATGGCGAACAAACGTGCGAATCTTCTGATTGTGATTCTGATGTTTTTTGATTATGAGATTTATTTCGGTTGTTATGCGGCGATAACTGTTTAAGTGATTCTAATGGCGCAGTGTTTGATGTGTTTGATTGCGATTGGGATTGGGATTCCGTTTCATTGTAATGAGTAGACGCCACTACAATCGAAATCGACTCTTCTATACTTGTGATCGAAGAAACAGGTTTTGGTGGCGAAGTTTTAGGCTTAGGTTTCCAAATCCTTTTCTTCTTCTGTGGCGCAAGTTTTGGCTCTTTTGATGTGAGTTCATCTTCATCTTTATCTTTATGTTTAATTTTTTGTCTCTTAATCTTTCCAATTGCGAGCAGTATTTCTCTGTCACTGTCAGTGATGGCAATGTCTTGCGCTTGCGATACGTTTTTGACATCCATTTTAATATTTTTATTTCATTGCTATTCGCTATCAAAATATCGCACAATAATATGAGCAAAACATTTCGTTAGACAAGTGTCTGTGCGCTCAATGCTAACAGTAAGCACTAAACCCTATTCACAACGTTAGGACTATAATGTTATATGGCTTTAGTGCTCACATCTATACGACAAAATCGTAAACAACAAAAAAACCAAACCTCGAAACACGTGACAAATAAAGTACCATTTTTTATGTGAGTATAAATAATGTTCAATTTTGAATACGTTTAAATTTTTAAATTAATATATCACTTAAATTTATAAAATTATCTTAATTTTTTTATTGATAATATGAATATAAATATTAGATAAACTTCGAAGAATATTCTCTATAATTTGTTGTTATGGAAACATTTGCAGACAATGAGTCATATGATATTGATATATGAGTCGTAATTGACTCACACATACACATACACATTCACATTCACATACACTTTAGTCTACTCTAGAAAACATGTTAAGATCTAAACAAAATAAAACGCAATCCAATCAAATGATTGAGTAAATCAGTGATCATTTCCTATAAAAATCAATTTTAAACAGAAATCTTTTAGAAGTGTTGAGAAAATAGAATTTTGGTTTGAAAAATAGATAATCATCGGTTGGTAAACGATAATCGCGATCATAATCATAATCAGAGACTGGAATCGATGGATCGGTCTATAATAGAGGCACCATTTTCATCAGCAATGGGTCATTACGGCCAACAAATCGGTAGTCAATTGCAATCACCATATTTGCAATTCGATCCATCGATGTTACAGCCATCACAACAGTCTGAGTTTATCTTTCCTGATGGCGCTCAGCGTCACTCTAGAGGACGGTTTGAATTAGCTTTCAGTCAAATCGGCTCTTCAGTGATGACTGGTGCAGGTATTGGTGGAGCGATCGGAACGGTTAGGGGTTTTCAATCGATCGCTGGTTTGTCCGATTCATTTTCGGTTCAAAGGTCACAATTACTGAATTACGTGACTAAGAATGGAGCGTCGATGGCCAACACATTCGGCACAATAGCGCTCATATATTCAGCACTGGGTGTCGGACTTTCATTCATTCAAGACTCAAACGACGACATGAACACAGTTGTGTCAGCCGTAACCACTGGCGCATTATATGGAGGCTTATCTCAAGTGCCAACTAATCAAACCACTGAAAAAGCGTTGTCTATTGGTTCGTAATATATAGTACAGTACAATAACGAACAGTATTATCGTAACTTATCATTAATTTATTAACAATTAGGGAGAAAACTGTGGCACATTCGAGCCAAACGATCGGCTATCGGAGCAGTAATGGGCGCTTCGGCTGCAATCGCTTATGTTATACTATTAAATAAAGATAAATATTTTAATCGCTAAATTGCATCTTGAAATTAGAACTTAGTTTATAAAATTAATTGTCATTAATTATTATTGTTTAGGTATTAATGAATATGAGCTCATGCTTTAAAAATTAAGCTCAAATTTATTATATACAAAATTTTAAGCTGTTTTTCATGTAAAAAGTTATACAAACAGCTCATAGTTATGATATTACTAAATTGTGAGATTTGGAGATAACGTATGCATAAGCTTATATTTTGTTAAATAAAATATTTACTTATGTTATCATTTAGTTTTTACAGTTAGTCATTAAATTGTTTTAATTATTATCATTTTGCGTATCGTTTTTATATTTTAAAATGTATTTGTGTTTATTAAGTTACAAAG
This sequence comes from Phthiracarus crinitus, assembly GCA_034698025.1. NCBI lineage: Eukaryota > Metazoa > Arthropoda > Arachnida > Sarcoptiformes > Phthiracaridae > Phthiracarus > Phthiracarus crinitus. The sequence continues at coordinate 2,185 of JAQGAW010002880.1, read as the reverse complement.
GGATTGAAATTCAGAAAAAATGTTTAAATGTCTGTTTTTGGTTGAAATTTTTGTCTAAATTCGGTTAAAATTTCTAAGCTTTTTATCTTTTGAATATATTGTAAATTATAATATTATACATTTAGATGTTTTTAAATCATAGCATAAAATTAGTAACATATTTACCGCCCATTACTCGCGATCGCGAATTTGACGAAAAGGGATGAATTTTTTGCCCCAAACTTACATTACTCGCTATCGCGAGTAAGCATTAAAATTGACATTTTCTTACACGCGATAATTTCGTGTTTAATTTTTAAAAAATAAAGTCGAGCGCTCGTGCGATTCACATGAAGAATTTATTTTTGTAGGGTAATCTACTAATCAATACCTTTCGTTTGATATACAAATTAGACTATGTACTCGCAAAAAATTTAAGGTCCGAGCCCGATCAAAGCCCGACAATCAAGCCCGAGCCCGAAAAAAGCCGACAATTTTAAAAGCCCGACCCGGCCCGATTTTCCTCAATATTTATCTTTAATTTTGCTACATTATAACAATATTTTATTAATATAATTTCGTACAATTTAAAATAATAAATACTATTCTCCAATATTTTACAGTTATTAATACTAAAATAATGTTTGTTTAGAATAATTTCTTCAAAAATCAAAATTTTCGGGCTTTGATATTTTGAATCAAAAAGTCCGACCCGGCAATTTTTTCCTAACTTAAGGCCCGAGCCCGACAAAATGTGTCGGGGGCCTGCCTAGGTCCGAAAAATCGGGGGCCAGTTACATACTCTAATACAAATCATTAATTGTTCCAATGCTGGATCAATTGGAACAGTTAATTATTTGTATATCAAATGAAAGTTATTGTTTAGTAGATTACAAAAATAACATCGCGTGTAACTTAGGCTTGAAAATATTATTTAATTGGTATGCGGCAATATAAAGGCTTTGTGGGAATTAGAGTGTCAAATTGTTCAAATTTTCAGGCCCGAGCCCGATTAATTTGGCAAATTGAAAGCCCGACCCGGCCCGGCCCGTTAAAAAGTATCGGGGGCCCGCGGGGGCCCGACAAATATTATATTTAATAATTTATTTAATGCAGATCAATTATTTAAACTCTCCTAGTTTAAGTCTGTAGCAGATTTTAGCAGAGTTGTTTATTGTTAAATATAGGTAAGCTAATCTGTAAGTTTATTTAATAGTCAAAATATAAAATATAAAGTTTGGTTTATTTATAAATTAAAGCCCGGCCCGGTCCGAAATTTTTACTGAGAAGCCCGAACCCGGCCCGGCCCGACCAAATGTGTCGGGGGCCCGTGGGGGCCCGACAAATCGGGGGCCCGTTAGCAAGTCTAGTGGGAATCCCATACATCCCGCGATTTTTTAGGCTATTCCGAGTCAATCCCGTCCCGAATATTTTTCACTTCATCCCACACTCCCTCCCGATTCCCATTGAACCCATTTTCGACATCTAGTTTGATAAATTATATTTTGTCTACTCTTATGCTTTAAGAAACACAAGTAATTAATTGCTGTCCAACAAAACTAATATTAATTTTTAAAAAGAAATCCTTATGAACACATAATTTTCGATAAGAAATAAAAAGAAAATGGAAATATATTATTCCATTGTTTCAAATATTAAGCATTTATGATTTATTTTAAAGAACTGAAACAACGCATGAAATTAAATGATTAGTTAAATAAATTTCGGATTGTAATGATGTACTTCTTTATTTCGAATACGATAACATCGTTGAAATTAATCATGACATGACATTACGCTCAGCGCTTTAACAAAGTGAGCGACGAGTGTTTCGGTTTTAACGAGCGCTAGCGTTGAGCGTCAATTTTATGCCGAGCGTGAGTGCTAGTACTGCTTGTACTAATGCTACAAACAAACCAGTGATTGAGGCATTGATATAACTTAGTGGGGAGACATATAAAAAAGAGTTGTGTAATGTTATAAACAATACTATGTCACCACCTTTTTATATATCACACCATTGTTACCCAAGCTCTGAGCCTCTAGGGAGAGTTCAGATTAGTGATTGAAAATTTTACTCCACTAACGTGGAACGTTAGTGGAATTTGAAAAAAGCACCGTTAGTGGAGCGTTAGTGGAGTGGAAAATATTGAATTTACCGTTAGTGGAACGTTAGTCAAATTTATGTTTCCGTTAGTGGAACGTT
>JAQGAW010002879.1:0-13897 GCA_034698025.1 Phthiracarus crinitus | reverse complement strand
GGCATCATTAAATCGAGCTTGAAGCTCAGCTCAGCTCAAGCTAGCTTAAGCTCGTCTTGAGCTTTTTCCGATCATTAATAATAATAAGCATTTCTACTAAACTTTTAGTGAGTAATATTTAAATTAATATTTAGTCTAATAAATCAATTAGTTTAAATCTAATTTTTAATATTTTTATTTTTGATTAATTCTTACAAAATTTGAAACTTAGCTAAATTTTCAAAATATATTTAACGAAATTTAATAAAGCTACTGTTTTTTAAATTAAGCAATTAAAATAGTTTTTAAAAAGAACTTTTTTGTGCGAAATATGGCCCACAGATATTATTTGTCCTTTACTAAAATTCACGCATAACGTTGATTTATGAATGCGTTTCTTTTGGGAATAAATTGAAGATTACATTGGGATATGAAAAGTTGAAACTTTTATACTTGAATTTATAATGGAATGAATTAGAAGAAACTTTAATTGATACTAATATTTCTCCTTTCGAAGGAAGTGGTTGAGAATAAAGATGTTGACGGTTGTGGTTCTTCGACCCCACCCAAACCTTAAGGCATATCTTAAATTTAGCCAGAACCAAACCGATAAATTTGATGAACTACCCGAACCAAACCGTTAAGTTACCCGATAATCCGAAAAATGAAATAGGTAAAGAACTTTTATTAATCGAAAAACAAAACTTGTATCAAAAGTAATGAAATCTATGAGTGTAATAGTTATTTTAAAACTTCTAATATATTAATAATTAAAATGACCGTTAATGGTAATTAAATTAAACCATCGGGTTAACCGACCCCCAAACAATTTTAGTAGAGAATAATCAAATATATTTTGTTTCGTTTAAATATTTACAATTTCATTTATGTAATGATTTTGATAAAAATACCAATTTATATAGTTATAGATTGTGTTGTTTCGCTTTTTGAAAGTTGAAAGCAAAAGCAAAATTTTCTTTGACTTACTTTTGCTTAAGCGAAAGTGAAATACAATTGAAATAAAAAATAAAAACAAAGCGAAAGTGAAAGTAAGTTAAATTAATAATAGAAAAGAATAATAATTATTATTAAAATAATAATAGAAAGCAAAAGCGAAATACAGCTGAAATTTAAATTGTAAAATCAAAAGTGAAATACAAATTAATTAACTTATAGTTTCAAAAATTATATGAAAAAGCGAAATAAAATAGCAAAAGTAAAATAAAATTTTCAATTAAACTTTCACTTCAAGCAAAAGTGAAATACAATCTAAATGTAATTTTTTAACAAAAGCTAAAACGAACTTAAGCAAAATTGAAATAATTTTCGAAAGCTAAAGTGAAAGTTAATTGAAATTAAAATTGTAATTGAAAGCGAAAGATGTTTCTCTATTGAGAGTAAATAATAAAGGAAAACAATAAGTAATTTAAATGGATGTAAGATTTTCATAAGATAAGGCATTCGTACAAAAAAATTCAAACGCAGTTTTGGACCAAAATCATGGGTTTTTATCAAAATTAAAATTAGCTAAACCATTGTATTTAACTATTACAGTATTTAGCTGTACTTCAATTACTTAATAGGTTAAATGAAAATAACTACTCTTTTTTATTGTTTCGTTTTGCGGAAAAAGATGACAAAAAACTTAATTCGAGAAAAATATTTTCATTTAAACGCTCACACAATAGCGTATTAATAAATTTCGTTTTAATTTAGTCATTATAAAAGTGAGCAGCGATTGTGCGATAGAGTGTAAGTGAATGAAAGAGAAAAAACCATTTACATTGAATAACTTGATTAATTTGTTGTACGGATAACAGTAACGTCCAAACAAGTATGTTTAGATTTGGCCCCTTTTCCGTGCGCTCATCCGAAATGATAAAATACTACACAAACCGGCATATAAGAAACGAGACTATTATTCCGCCAGAGGATAAAAATCGTTCTTTGCCTGATTTTCAAGATGCCATCGAATGGAAACGCGACATATTGCCGCAACAAATAACTTTCCATTGGGAATAGGGGTGGGCTTAGTTTATTAGCGAAAAAATATCAAGAGACAGACACACTCGGAAAGTACTGATAATGTGGTAAATGTGTGAAGAGTGTGCGAGCGTTTATTAGTGGTGTGGAAATTATTAATATTGTTGCGAGTGTTGTGGGATATTAAAACGAAATACAAGTGTCATAGTTTTCGTTTGCAGTTAAAAACTTTTATTTGGAACAGAGATTTGAAAAGCGGTGATACTATAGCTTTGAAATGCGTTGGGCACTATTTGCCTATTTACAGGTAAATAACAGTTACTATTTTTATATGATGTATTTTAAGAGAGGAAAGATACAAAAAAAATAAAAGTTAGAATCAGTGAGTTTTTGAATTAAAAACATTATTATATTGTTTATTGATGTTACAAATTTATACTGTAGTTATCTTTTTCGCTAACAAAGACATATTATGTTATTACGTGTTTTTCGCAATAAGTTATCGCATTATTTATGTCATTTATTTATGAGATTTTGATTGTTAAGAAACTAAAATTTTTAGGTTTCTCTTTAATTCTCAGGCACTTTCGACACATCTGCTAGAAATCCGTTATTTGCTTCAGCAATGGGTTAACGGAAGTTTGTTCGGTTATATGATTTTGCTTTTGATTTTAAGCGTAACTGGAAAATTGAAACAATTTTACATTTGATTTTCAAAGCAGATTATTTTTTATTCCTCTTTATAGTTAAGGTTTTTTTTCAACAAAAAATTATTTTTCTCTTTTAAACTTATAATGCTTTCTCACTTACACTATAATAAATGATAAAAATATTTAAGATATAATTAATATGTCGTCTTACTAAATATTTTACTAATTTGCAATCCACTTAAGGAATCATAAGAAATAGACTTTCTAATCATGAAAAATTTAATGCACGAGCCCTATCTAAGCACGACATACTAAAACCCGAACCCGACAAAAAACCGAAAAGTTTAAATTTTCAATTTTGTTGACGGCCTGATTTTGTTCGTATAAATATTTTAACTATAATCTCGTATCTATATTAATTTTTATTCAATTTTCGTATCTATTATTCAATTAATATTCATTTATTTTATTTTACAATATTTTATTATTTTATATATATAAGAATATGCTATATCTCAATATTTTCTTCCAAATTAAAAATTTTCGGGCTTTAAGTTTTTTTATAACAAAAACCCGACCCGACCCAAACACGCTACATTTAAGTTCGAGCCCGACAAAGCCCGAGAAGTAATGTCGGGGGCCCGTTAGATACTCTAATAATAAACTCTGCAATTATAGTTAACTATTGATAAATAAACTTATAAATATTGAATTCATTAATAAATAGCTAAACATTGCGTTATTTATTTATTGGTAAAACGTTAATAATAATAACAATACATTACAAGCTCTAAAATGATTTGTTTTCTCTGGACTAATGTCGTGCAAATTTTATTATTTTGACGGCAAAATCAAAGTTTTGAAAAGTTTCCTAAAATAAAACAACTCTCGCCAAAGTTTGCTTTTCCACCTCAGATTTACGTTGTGACCCAAATTCTATTTTAAAAAAGTTGTTCACAGCATTGATCGTAAACGCGTTTAAAGTCATATGTGCGCGAAGATTACACCGTAATTGAATCTCATCGCAAAAAATATAAACCATTTTAGTGAATCGCATCTTAATAGCTTAACTCTCTTCTAATCGAAAACACTTTTTAATTGGGACAGTTTTTTCTGCGTTAACAAGCTGTGCTATGTTTCAATTTCTAGTGGTTTTAGCGTAATTGTAAAGTGACCTAATTGTATGTTACAAAATCAAGTTACCAACAGCCAGAAGGGACTTTGCTAAAACCTTTTAGTAACTTTTATAAGATATTTATAATTTTGGAAATTAACCGAAATAACAGAATACTTCTATTTTGAAAATTGAAATATTATTTTAAATGCGGTGTTAATTAATTAATAGAGCCTTAAAATGCCAACATTTGCTACTTTTTTATTTCATAAGCCATAACTCTAATTTTGTATGCACACAAGTCACACAAAAAGGAGTCGTTTTAATTCCATATATTATTGCGATTTTTGTTATTTTTAATGATAATAGCTATAAATGCTAATTTGCTTGTTTATATTCAATTTTCCAAAAAAATTTAGAAATTGTCGTTTAAAAACAAAAGAAAAATAAATGCTATTTTTAATACTATTTTGGTCAATTTTTGAGCAATTTATAGCGCTATATTTATATACTATAATTGCTATTATTTTGAGGCTCTATTAATTAATTCGAAAATCTATAGTTTTGTTTTATTATTTTTCAGCAACGAATTTTTAACGATAACTTTGCATTAAACATGAAACTAAATATTTTATATTTCTATATGCAGTTATATTATTAGCAAAACTTTATTTCATTAGAACTATTGTTTATTAATTAATTCATTTCTCGATCAAATTTAAACATTTTTTCTATATTTGACGAACATATTTATCTTAATTAACATATTTATTATACGTTTTCTCAAGTTATCTCAAATTTTTTTATTTTTAGTTTTTAAAATTTATTTATATTTGAAAGCACTTCAAAATGAGATCAATTATAAAGTAAACACTAGAATTATTTTGTTTAGTAAAGCGTTTTGAGACAAAACAAGAAAATTATGAATTTCCTTAAAATTTATTTGTTTTTGGTCAAAGATTTATCAAATCAAAAAGAGTAGAGCACATCAATTAATCGAGATTCAAAATAACATTTATTGTATATCAAATTAGAGCTATAAATTTCTGCAAAATTATTCTAAAATAGCTTTAGGATAACACTTATTTTCAAAAAAAACTATTTTAGTGTCTCTTTGTACAAAAAAGTTGGTAATATTTATACAATTTTGTGAAAGTATTGTTTTGTTAATGGAAATTACTTTAGAATTTTCGATGGGTTAAGCAAAACTGTTCATATTCAAACGACAAATTGTGGAATAATAAAATAGCATTTATTGCATTTAAAAATAAAAAATAGTAAAAATAGCATTTATTAATGGAGCTCTAACGGCTCCATTTTATGTGATTCGAGCTTATATAAAATTATGTGCTTCTATCTTATGAAATGTAAATTTCAATTTAAACATTGTAAAAGTAGCTAATGCTTTCTTTTTGAGGGTCTTATGATTAATCGATTTAATTAAGTAAAATATTAAGCTTATCTTTAAATATTTCACAAATAACATGGTTAATTTTTTTAAAAATTCAATTGCAATTTCATTTATATTAGTTTAATGGAATTTTATTATAATATTTTTAAAATTTTCACATAAAAATTTCATAGAGTAAAATAAATTATTAAACAATCTTGAAAGTGACAACTCTGATGATTTAATACATTGTGTTCTTTTTCCTCATTTATTGCTACCTAAAAGCAATATAAAGCATTTATTAAATAAATTTGCGCATTATCTAACACCGCTACTTTTATTTTACTTTTACGTAACAAAAGCAAAAAGAAGTTAAAACACCTTTTAATGAATATTAATGTCAAATTAAACGTATAATGGATGAGATTAGTAGAAATGATAAACGAGCATAAAATTACAGAATGATGAGCTAGTGAAATAGGTTAACTAAAAAAATTATAATTAACAGCTATATATTAGCTGTATATTAACAGCTATTATCTAAAGCTATTCGAATTTTGGGATGCGTTTGCATATGAAAAATTATGTAATTTAATCCAGAATTGTTTTTCATTAATTTTGAAAAGATATAAAATAATATTTGTGTTAATAGAGAACTTATCTTAAGATACGTTTTATTTGTAACTAATAAAATAAGCACAATCACATGCCGATAGTAACATATATCCCAATTTATTACGTAGTATTAAACATATTTGGATGAACGAGTTAGAGATTTGTTTTCTTCTAATGTCTCATTTTCTTATCAAGAATGAGGAAAGAAAACTAAAGTAATAGAAAGTGTCAGATGCGATAGAGAAATGAGATGACTAGACTCTTATGCATTTCCATTTAATAAAATTGTTAAATAAAGGTCATAGACTTTCAGTTACTCTGAATGTCTGATATAGAAGCTATTCATAGTATATTATTCTTAAAATAATGCCCTCGATTTGATTATAAGTCATTATAGACTTATAAGTTATATCATATACATTCAATAAGTGGATAATTATCATAATTTTGATTTAATAAATTCAATTAACTGAAAAGCGAATAAAAATTACAATTAACGCGATAATTACATGTAATTTTAGCGCAAAGAGAACACGCTTTTATTAAAACTAATTAACAAGAATTGAGTTTAAATTGATTTTATTTTCCTCAACAAAACTGATTGATTTGTATCAACTATTCTTCTTTCACTTCTATAGATATGGCTTATTAACCATACGTTAGGAGTGGTGCCTCAAATAACGAAATTGAACGTACAATGCGATCGCGCGGGCATGAAAGTGGTGGTCGAGTTTGACATACCGTTCAATGGAATTATATACTCGAAGGGACACTATAATGATCAAAATTGTCGGTTAGTTTCCATTATCGATATTAATCTAATATACTATTTTCACACTGAACGTTAATTTATAAAAGTATAGCAATTTTTCGTAACCGTAAATGTAATCTATTGTTGCGCAACTATTATCGTTAGGTTTTATCATTTATATTTGAGAAAATAAAATAATATCAATTAAACGAAAACCTAAACGAAATCTAAAATAAATCATAGGGAAGTAAAACTAAAACTCATGCCTAAACTTATTGCTAAATCAATAGATACGTGAATCCGCGCAGTCAACGCAACAATTATATGTTCTTTATACCTTCAACCCAATGCGGAACCATATCGACCGCAGCCCGACGAGACGGCTCAGTCGGTTTTAAAAACGTGATCATTTTCCAAAACGATCCCGAATATCAGGAGGTTTGGGATATGGCGAGGAAAATCAGTTGCGATTGGGTGACCAGAATTGATAAATACGTCACGTTTGCGCCATTTGGCGTTGACATGCTTGGGATCAAAGAGGTCTCATTTCCCGGCGATACCGTAGACTGTTGGATGGACATTCAACGAGGACACGGACCGTATGCGCCGACTATTGCCGGTGTTGTGCCCATTGGCGAACAGCTCACTATCGTTATATATATCAGAGATAAGGACAGAAGTTTTGATGTGCACGTAAAAGACTGCTACGCTTATGACAGTCCTGATTATAAAAATCCTAATACAAGAGTTATACAATTATCCGATGCCAGGGGTTGCGCTATTAAGGAGAAACTTGTGCGCGGATTTTTCCGCACCAGAGATGTGCGCAATTCTGGCGCAACTATTATTGCGTACGGAGTTATTAACGCATTCAAATTTCCGGAACGAATGGATGTGTTTTTAGCGTGTAATGTAGAAGTGTGTAAGGGTGGCTGTGATAATCCATGTCAGCCTGAAGTGGCCACTGGTGGTCAAGACACGGTTACGCAAGAGATTGATCAAACACCGGTCCAAACACCGGATCAAACACCAGACCAAACACCAGAACAGACACCCGACGAAAAACCAGAGCAAACACCGGACGAACAAAGTAAGATAATAACTGTTCAAATTAAGCCTTAGTATCAGATAAATTAGTAATCATTCACTATAGATCCGGATAGAATGGATGTTACAACTGCCGCGAGTGATGAAGAAGATGATGATGAAGCAGATACAGTATCTTCTACTGCAGCACCTGATGCTGAGAGTACAGATGAGGATACAGATGGAGGATCGGACGATGCAACGGGTGGTATGCTTAATGGAAGCAAACCTGAAGCAGACGATGAAGAAGATAGTGATAGTGGAGCAGAACCAACAACAACAACAACAACTGCTTCATCAGCGTCCGAAGAAGATTCCGGAGAAACTGGCGATAATGAGGGCGACAATGGCTCTTCTGATAGTGAAGGAAGTTCTGGAACTGATTCGGATACTGGAAGCGCTGCAAATGGAGGCACGGATTCAGAGGATAATTCTAGCGATGATGAAGAAGAGAGCGCCAGTTCTGATAGTAAAGCAAGACTTCAAACCAATGGTAGAAAAGGTGGAAAACTCAGAGCTGGTACTAAAATATTAAATAGCGGTTTGAAGAGTCCGAGTAGAAGTGCCAAACTAAAAGCGAATAATATTAGAAACGCGAGACTAGTTGCTGACCGAAACCCTAGACCAGTTAATAATAGAAATGGGAAATTAAAGTCAGCCCGTAATGCTAAGCTCGAGAATAATCGCAATAAATCATTGAGTAGTAGAAACTCGAATAACAAGAAAAATAACAAAAAACCGACTGTCTCTACAAATAATGAACAAAGTGAGTAAACAGTGGTTTGAAGTCAAGAACTTCTTGAGTTTTCAAATTGAAACTATTATTATTAGAAACTTAAAATAATATTTACTAACTATATATTCAATATTTATTTTACAGGAACGAAAAAATCGCTTTCAATAACTCAAAACAATCGAAAAAATAAGAAGCAGATTAGGAACAAACGGTCTATTATGATCACCAGTGGAAACGCCACCTTCGCTGATATGAGCCATTCATTAACAATCATATCACCGATTGAGGACTTTGACGACAAAGAATTAGAATTATGGGAAAGAGCTAAAGACGACCAAAATAAAGTGTGCGTCTCAGTGATAGGTCTTATTTCATCGAGCCTTACCTTAATTGGGTTATTTGTAATTATATCGATAGGTTTTATATTGACATATGGAAGGCTAAAAAAATATGATTTTAAGTGTAATTATTAACATATAATACAATACAAAGTCTGTTAATTTAGTAATTCTAAAATATATTTCTGTAAATTATTTGTTTATATCTACTTTCTTGTCTGAGTTCTGTTATTTTCTCCATAAAAAGATTTTAAAAATTACACGTTATTTGTGTTTTTATGGATCTTTGTTGATTTAATTTTCAAATAATTATACTTTTTATTCGATAAACTATTATTATTTTTATTTTTTATATTCTAATATACTCTCGAATTTTATTATAATTTTCTTTTATAAAATTTATCCGACTAAGTCTCAATATAATTGTGTGCCAAATAATGTTACTACAAGATCATAAATAGGCCATGGATTTAAGTTATACCATAATTATAAGTTATCTATTAAAGTGGAAATATTTTTATAAGCATTTAAAAATCTATGTATTTGTTCTTAAATATACGTGAATTTATTTATTAGCTGACTTTCTTGAAAAGAAGTCCAGCTTATGGATTTGACCATGTCTGTCCGTCCGTCCGTCTGTCCATATGTGCGCTTTTTCTATATTAATAAAGGGATTTTCCTAGCTCTTTATATTAATAAAGGGATTTGATATCTTGTAAAATATTTGCCAAAAGACTAATCTATGGATATAATATAATCCATTAGAAAGTCAGCTCTATGTGAATGTGTCGTTCTTGTTTTTTATATCTTATTTGTCAAAACTAAATTCTAAGTTTTCCTAAACATCACTTCGTTATTGTTTTAAAAATATACGATTTGTTAAGCGATGCTTCGAAAACATAGTCGTAATATAAAATGATCCAACATATCTACAAGCTTGCGTTGATATGCCATTATTAGAGGGTCAAAATAATAGCATTCGCTAATATGAATCAATTAGAGTTAAATTCCGCATATAGCGGGGAAAAATGATCACAAATAAAGACAAACAACTATAATAAATTGACAAATCAACGTTTTCTACAGTATCCTTCATTGTCCTATACTTTTTTTAAACAAAATATTTGCTTATCAAAAAAAATTAAAGTTGTTTTAAATAAATAAAAAGTAACATAATTCATAAAATTATTATAAAAGTAATAAATTTTTATCAACAAAACTTGCAACTTCTTCAAATATTAGTTATAATAGTCACTTGTCAGAGCCTAGCTAAAACTGGATACAAAGGCTCCAAGGTTTTTATAAGAGGAACACGAGTTTTATTTAAAATTCAGAACCTTAGCCCGAGTTCGTTTATAATGTTATTATTTGAATATTTAGTAAATTAAAAAATATAATAAAAACTAAATTATTTTCGAATGTATTTTAAAAACTTAATAACATTTATATGATTTTTCAGTTCCGATACAATGGTATATTATTAAACAGAATTTTTTAATACTATATTTTTATATAAATATTTACTACAAATGAACTCACATTTAACAGCCCGAAGGCTGGTAAACTGAAAACATTGTTTTAATGCATTAATTAATACAATTTTGAACAGCATGTCCTATATTGTTAAGTTTTAATTAAAAATAATATTTTAATTTTGAAGAATTAATTCAAAAGTTTATAAAATTTATTTATTTTGTGAGTTTTTTTTATAAATCTTTTAACTAATAAGTATTTATATATACTAATATTTATATAAAAATCTCGTGTTAAAAAATTTTGTTTAATAATATACCTTTGTTTATTATTTTAACTATTCATAGAACTTTTTTTGAAATCTAAACCAATGATAATGATTTGCTTTAAAGCTATCGAAACGCTCTCAGTGTCTGGATCTAACTTATAAGTTCACATTTATAAGTTTTATAAATATTTTCATTATGATTAATAGTTAACGAATTATTATCAAGAGGAGAAAATTTTATTAAATTATATTTTTTTAGTTATATAATAACAGCTTAACGTTGCACAAATTTGGTAACCTTCCTCTCTCTCTCTCTCTCTCTCTCTCTCTCTCTCTCTCTCTCTCTCTTTCGGCTCTAGTCTATAACAAAACTACCCGTAAACAGCTTTAATGTGCATATTATATAACTATGTAGTATATTTATGCAAATGAATAAGCATGCAAAACTTTGCTATTATTAATTTGACTAATTTTATTCCAAATGGTATCTTCTTTTATCACAATTGCATGTGTACTATTCAATTAAAAATTATAATTATAATATTAAAACATTTTGAATGTAAAGTGAAGTTTGAAAACAATTGAAATTTATAGTTGATAACTGTCTGAATGAAAGATCAATTTATATAGTTATAATAAGTTTAATTATACATTAATATAAATGTAATGATGATTCAAATTAAAACGACGACAGTTTCAATTTACTTATGGTCAAGTTTTAATACTAAGTGTGATGCTATTGAGATCAGTATTGCTAATGTTTTTAACATTAATAGAACATAGAAGATGAAATTAAAAACTTTATATAAACAAAAATAAATTTTGTAAATGCAAAGAAACTATAGTTTTGCGTATCGTATCGCTAACCCGTAATAGATTTCGCTAAAACTTTAGTTAATATGCTCTCTCTGTTATGCTAAATTTAGTTCAGTGGTTTTCAAACTTTTTCCTTCCGCGACCCAAAAAGTCAAAAGAAATTTCTTCTGCGACCCATATTTATTTGTTTTTCTCATTTGTCATTATTAATGATGAGAATAAGCTCATTTATTCTGAAATAGAGCTTCAATTAGTTGAGCTTAGCTTTAAATCTGGAATGCATTGTTTAATTTACTAAGTTCAAAATATTAACTAATTGAGATTTCAAAATTTTCAGTTTGAACAAATTTTTAAACCCAACACTAATGTTAATTATTAAAATGCTTTCGACCCATTTATTTCTTACTGCGGCCCTTTTTTGGATCGCGACCCATAGTTTGAGAACCTCTGATTTAGTTACTTAGAAATGTGAGGCATAACGCAACACTTTTTAGATTTTACTGTTTGTAATTTAATATGTTTTTTTACATTTATCATTAATTCTTTCCCAAATACACAAATAATAGCACTGTATGTTTAAAACGGATGGGAGTAGAAATAGGGGATTGAATGAGACTTAATGTCATTCTAAATAAATTAAAAATCAAAGCGAAGTTGTGTGTCATAAATATCACATAATGCAACGCAGATGCGATTTGTTTAGATTCAAACATTGAAACACGCATTCCTTTCGCAACACTATCTGAGTCTGTTAGCATGCGAGTACGCAATCATTTTATACTCACGTCGTTCTATTGAATACAGTTATATAATATTTGTTTGAACTAAATTTTAATTAATAGTTAACAATGGCATCACAACAATGGCAATGCGATGAAAACCAAACATTAACGCAACAAGTATTCATAAAACTAAACTCATTGTTATATTAATTTAATCATATTTTAGTATGAAAATGTTGAAAATATGACGGTTTGTGATGATTCACGGCAACAGCAGTCATCGAGTGTCGCAACAAATGATGATCAAAATGGTATATCAAAAACGTTATCAAATATGATTATTTTATAAAATACTTTACAATAAATTAGTGAACACACGAAGTGATATCGAAATAATACGTTCACAACCAAATAGTTCATTATATTTGGCAAAAACATTCGAAGTTTTGAATATGTATGTCATTTATAGTTTAAAATATATAATGTCAGTTATCATACATAAAGTTAAGCTCAATTGATATTTTTTTAACAATAGACCGGAAAATTTGTTAAAAGGATTATATGAAATGGGTTTCAGTGCGCCAACAAAAATACAAGAAATGGCATTGCCTTTACTGTTAGCCACACCGTAAGTCAATCTAACAATACAATATTCACAAACATAAACGCTTAGTACAGTATAATAATTTAATGTTTTAGTCCAACCGATTTGATCGTTCAGTCACATTATAGAACTGGAAAAACAGTAGCATTTGTTTTGGCGAGTTTATGTCGGATTGACACTCAATTAAATTATCCTCAAGTAATGATTGTTTTGCCAACAAATGAGTCAGTCATACAAACCGGTGAAGTTGTACGACGAATGGCTAAATATGTGCCAGAAATCAAATTTCATTTCGCAATCAGAGGAGAAAATATTTCACGAGGTTTAACGTTTTAAACAAATTAATTTAAAAATCATAATTAGCTTTTAATGATTTATTGAATAGGTTCACATGTGGTCGAACATTTTATTATCTGTACTCCTCGGGAACTCATTGATTTGGAAATAAAACGCAATTTGTTTGATCGAAATCTTATCAAAGTGTTAGTTGGTAATGAAGCAGACATATATAAAGATATAGACACAGTTGGTTACAGTCTACAGATATTTCATATTCGGCGTACACTTTCTCCTGACTGCCAAATGATTTATATTTCTGAAAGTTATAATTTGATAAGTCGTTATTCGGTTAATATAAGGCAAAAACACGATGAAGAGATTCTCGATAATATTAATCAATACTATGTTGTTTGTCAAACTGAAGAGCATTATAAATTTAAAGCATTGTTCAATATATTCTCGACAATATCAATGGGACAGGCGTTTGTGTTTTGTCATAACGAAAGGTCTGCTTATTATTTGAGGGATCACTTAAAATTGGTATTGAGTTTAATTAAAAATTTAATGCTTTTAACTTAGTGTCCAATTACTCACATTTTCAGGCCCGAAAATTTGAAGTGAGGCCCGGCCCGTTAAAAAGTGTCGGGGCCCACGGGGCGACAAATATTACATATAATAATTTATTTAATGCGCTTCAATTATTTAAAATATACTATTATAAGTCTGTAACACATTTTAGAAGAGGTAGTTATATTTAAATATAGATTATCTAATCTCTATGTTTATTTAATAGTCGAAATATACGAGATCTAAATTTTGTTTATTCATAAATTAAAGCCCGGAACGAAATATTTAGTGAAAAACCCTAACCCGGAAAGGCCCGTCAAATTGGGGCCCTTTAGCAAGTCTACTTTTAACCATTTATTGTGTATGTTTATTATAGTATGAACACCTTTCATATGAATATATATACCATATATATTATGGTTACAAAGATATAGACATTGATATGGCAAAACGAGTGAAACGATTCATTGACGAACAGAAACGCTTACTGATTATCAATAATGTTGGAGCGATATGTTTGCGTGAC
>JAQGAW010002878.1:0-13898 GCA_034698025.1 Phthiracarus crinitus | reverse complement strand
CTAATGCTAGCTTAAGCTCCGCTGACTGTTGTTGACCCGCCAATACCTAAATCGAATTTAATTTAAAATTTTTGATGCAATAATTATTTAGGAATAAGTTTAAATTATATTAATATAGTTTATTTTAAAATTAGGGTTATATTAACTTAGGATAGTTTTACATAACTGATATTTAGGAAAATGTCAAAAGACTAATGAATGTCAAAATAACCTATAATTTGTTAATTTTGTCAAAAATGTGCATAAACAGACTACAAGTGGCCAATAAGGTAAAAAAAAGTTAATTATCGGTTTAAATTTGTAAATTTATGATTCTCGTAGTTCTTTAACTTTATGGTACAATGCTCTTTTACAGATATGTCGGGTTCTATAAATTTAAAAACCCTACCCGTCCAGACCAAAACAGTTTTGAGCCCAAACCCGACATTTTTGGTACCCGTTTGCTAGTCTAGAATCGATGTATGTCATAAAATAGAGTTATTTATGGACCTCTCAGTATAAAAGGAACATTTATTAGACATTGAATGGCTTGAAATCCAGTTCGGTTAACGTTTGTTTACAAAAATAAAATAATGTCATTTGAAACGCTTTAAAAAGTTTAAATTTTAATCAATGTCTGAAAAATTCTGACTATTTATATTTATCGGTTCATATTATTAAAGGTTTCATTTAAAAATTTGCCATTAAATCGTTTGGAATGTAATTTATTACATTTATATCTCAGACATTAACGTTTAATTTCATGAAGAATTTCATCTCAGATTACTTTTAATATCCCAAATATTTTGTTAGATTTAAACATTAATTTTCAAAATTTTTGGAATTCATATACGATTATAGAATATAAATTTTTCTGAATAGCTTTATGGAACAAACTAGTGTTGTTTCGCTTATTGAAAGTTGAAAGCAAAAGCAAAATTTTCTTTGATTTTTACTTTTGCTTAAGCGAAAGTGAAATACAATTGAAATTAAAAAGATAACCAAAAGCGAAAGTGAAAGAAAGTTAAATTAAAATTAGTTATGAAAGCAAAAGTGAAAGTGAGTTAAATTTAAATAATAATAGAAAGCAAAAGCGAAATACAATTGAAACTAAAATTGTAAAATCAAAAGTGAAATACAAATTAATTAACTTATAATTTTAAAAATTATATGAAAAGCGAAATATAAAAGCAAAAGTAAAATTAAATTTTCAAATAAACTTTCACTTCAAGCGAAAGTGAAATACAATTGAAATGTAATTTTTAAACAAAAGCAAAAGCGAAATTAAGCAAAATTGAAATAATTGTCTGAAGCTAAAGTGAAAGTCAATTGAAATTAAAATTGTAATTGAAAGCGAAAGTGAAAATAAGCGAATTTTAAAAAAATATAAAAAGCATAAGTAAAAGACAATTTAAATCAAAATTTTAAAATTGAACAACACTAGAACAAACACTGATTACAATTTTGAGTGGACTTATTTCTCGATTGAGACTCTTGGATGAAGTGATAAAAACTTATTCTTAAATAAATATGTATAAAGTCATTATTACGTTTAATTTATTCTAAAAATTATCTAGATTGTCACTAAAGTATAAAGTTCTAGAACTAAATTATTGTAAAGTTATTATTATAAAACTTTAAGTTTAAAAGATATTTCTGGCAATTTATGATGTAAACTGAATCCTTTGAAACTTAAAACCACAAGTTTGGGAACAATAAAAAATAAATTGAAATTTACAAAATTTATGGGGAATTTTGGTTTCACAACGAATTCATCCTAACTATTGTTTTTGCAATGATACGGTATTGTATTTCGCTTACGTCTATTTAAACTAAATAGTTTAATATTATCTTTGTTAACATTTGGTTCACTTCGTTAACCTCAAAAAAATTAAGAGAAATCTAATTCACTAAATGTTCAATAAAATAAGTTTAAAATAAACTATAAATAAAAAATGATTTTTATTCAATATTATGTTGTTTCGCTTTTTTGAAGTATTAAAACCAATAGCGAAATTTTATTAATAGAATTAATAGTTAAAATTCAAATTATATTAAATACGCTAAATATTTTGATACCTATTGACTTAACAAAATATATGATACAAACTGAGTGTTATGAGAATTTGGATTCATTTTGAGTTTAGCTTCCGTCGAGTCAACAAATAAGTGTTGATAGAAGATACTCAATTAAGTATTAAATTAAAACCTAATTATGGTACATTGACACCAATTTTAACTCAAAACATCGTAAATAATAATATTTATTGACCTGATTTTGGTCTATTTAGTCTCTAATTTTTTGCGACTGGAAATAAACGCTTCCGTTTGCTTTAAATGAAACTTATTTTATCTTTCGATTTCACTTATTTATATCACTTTGACTTTTGGACTTGCGAACAACTGATATATATTCTCGGTTCGATAACTGTTTGTTTAAAACTAAATAGAAAATGTTATGTTACAAATGAATAATTTTATGTAAAGTAAGTGCCTGTAAGTTCTAACACAAACATGTTTTGATTGCATTTACATTTCAATTAATATACGAATCAATGCATAAGTATAAAAACAAATAAAAAGTATAACGAATGTTCATTTTTTATTAAATGATTTCGAAAGTGAAATGTGTCCACAATAACAATTACTTTATTGAGGTTTTGCTATCATTTTAGTGTTTTCGGTTCGATCAATGCGTACGTGAATCAGCGTTTTTAAATTAACTTTAAAAGCTTAACCTAAAAGAAGTAATCGATTTTTTTGGTAAACAAATATTATACTTTTTTTCTAAAATCTTTTATTTCTAACACTTTTTAGTGCGACTTTTCAGTTACAGTAAGAAACGTAAATGTTTAACTGTGAACTTTAAAATGCAAATTATGTCAATTTGTTAATTGCTTGCGCTTCCAAATACTTTCTAAATTTAATTTCAACTTTTCAAAAATCGATTTTTAATTAATGGAAAAAGTTTATATCCATTACGTATAGGAAATAAACATTACCGAAAACCATGCGAAGCTCTCTACAAATAGAAATTTATCGTTTCAATTAAATCGATGTTCTATTGATTTTTTAGAAACTCCTCATAACTTAGCTTTAATTTAACATAAATTACTGAATAAAACTGAAACAAAATCGTTATTGAAAAAAATATATGTTGAACATTAGAATCTTAAAATGACATACGCTATAATCATAATTTTATGGCTTGTTTTCCGTGTTATAGTTTTTATTTCAAAACTAAGTTATTTTCCTCGAAAAAAGTTTGGATAATAAAATATACATTGTGGTACTTCAATAGTACTTCAATATAGTACTTCAATGCGTGTTGAAAAAGTTTCGATTCATTTTTAATTTAGCTATCATAGTCAACATCAAAAATTTGTTTTTAACCTGAGGCTCACAGACGCAAATAATAAAACGCGACAAAAATACCGATTTATAAAAGCGACTTTAATGCGAATTATCTTATTTAAAGTCACTTTTTGACACAACAAATTGTTTTATTTAATTTTGTTTATTTTTAGACCATTTCTAAACAAAATTAAATAATTGCTCACAAAGATTACGCTGCAACGTAATTGTCATATAATAGTTATTATTAAGGCTTTGAAAATCGTTAGGAAAAATATTACAAAATCGTTTGTTAACCGTTTAATAAAAAGGTTCAAAATAGTTTGAAAAATCGTTTGAAAAATTTTTAAGTTTTCTTACAAAAATTAATTATTAGGCTTAAACAGTTATAAGTTACAAAATTTCTTCACTAAATAATTGTTTATTTATTACAAAAAGTTTTTTACTTGAAAAAAGTTATTTTTGACATGAACTTAACCAAAATTCAGGTTTAATTTTTACATTTACATTAATATTGCACAAAATATTAATTCAAATATGGATTGATATTAATTAAATAATAAATTATTGTCTAAATCAAGGATTAAATTTAAAAAATTATCAAATTTGTGAAATCGTTTAAAATTTTTAAAATCGTTAGATATTTTAAAAATCGTTTGATTCGTTTAATTCGTTTAATTAAACTTCACTAATTTGGATTTATTAGGACCTCTAATCTTGTTTTAAATTGAAATTATTTAGATTTAAAACATTCGTTAATTAACGATTTTCAAAGCCTTAATAATAACACATAATAGCATAACTTTAATAACTTAAAAATTCTATTTTAAATAAACTTTAATTATTAATACAGTTTTTTTTGTAAATTTTTCAAACTATTCGGTCAACTTTTTCTAACCATTCAAAAACAATTTTGCACAATTTTTTCTAACGATTTTCAAGGCCTTAATAATTATTAATACATTTATTTATATTTAGAAAGGATTAGCAGCAATTTAATTGTGCAGATTTTTAAATACGATTCAAAGAATAGTCAAATAATAATGCATTAACATTACAATGTATTATTAGAACTCGAAAACAATATCATTTGCTACTTTTTACTCATTAAGACAGTGACATATAATACATTTAAGGCCGAATCTAAAATAGACATTTCTTCATATAATAATTTTTATAATAATTTAATCCATAAAATAAAATTACAAATAAATTTCTATCTGACTTAATAATAAATTTTACGAGTATTATAGTTATTAAAAATAATCGAATCACAAAACTAATGAATTGAATGAATGATAACCCAAACTACAAACCAATTTATTACTTCACCAATAAAGATATCGGAGACAGAAGACATCCTCAGTTATCACCCAAAACTATCACATCATTCCAAAAATCCAATCTAATTTGTTTTATTCTTCATGAATAGAGACATCCATGAAAAGACTAAGTCCTAAAACCTGAAATAACTCTTTTTTTAGTTATTCTGCAAAAGGGATCGGGAACTTAACTACGATTAAGAATTGGTTGAGTTTTGCGCCGATCAATAAGTTTTAAAAAATACATTACTTCATATAATAATTTCTATAACAATTGAATCCACAAAATAAAATTACCATAAAATTTCTAACTGACTCAATAATCAATTTTATGAGTATTATATTTATTAGAAATAATCGAATCACAAAAATAATGAAATGAATGAATGATAACCCAAACCACAAACCAGAAATGCCACCAAAATTACAATTTATTACGAATAAACTAATTTTACGCATTTTTTAATTTATTTGGTAAGTTAGTTTCGAGATAAAATTAATAATAAAGCTATAATAGTTTTCGATGAATCTTCGGGACAATAATTCTGTCTGATAATGTGTTACAATGCAAAGTGATTCACAAAAGCCTCGGCATTCTGTCTGTAAGTTTAATAAACCTGGATATTCTTTCATAGATTCATTACAATATTTAAATTTCATATCTTCTATATTATTATCTAAATAAGTAATGACTGGAATGAGTGGTATATAACCATATGTATCGTTAATTTTTGTAATCACACAATTACTTGAACATCTGTCTAACGTAATCGTTGAAAACATTAACATTTTTCTGTTTTCAATAATATCCGGACATTTATGCTTGGTTTGAGAGTTTGTTAATCTTTTCATAATATTTACTGAATAATATATCGACAAGTCCGTGTTAATAATGGAATAAAATGAGGTCCATTTTAGATTTGTAATCGGGTACCCGAAATGTCGAGTTCGGGTCGGGTACCCGAAAAATTTGTCATGTCGGTTCGGGTTCGGGCTCAAAGCTATCGGGATCTGTACGGGTCGGGTTTTCAAATTTTTCATGAAAAATACATAAAAAACATTCAATTTTCAAAATTAAAACTTAATTTATAAACTAAAAGATAATTAAATGTTGTAATACTACTTCAATTTTTAATTTATCAAGTTTTTAGTTATACATATATTTGAATATTTGTTAAAATTTGCACTATAAACTTGAAAAATTATTTCGGATTTCGGGTTTGGGTAGGGTATATTTTCCCTGAACTTTTTCGAATTTTGGGGCATTTTTGTTCTTGATTCGCTATTATTTTAATTACTTTTTTAGTACAGAAAATTTTAATCCAAGTGACAATTAAATTAATGGTCAATCAAAATATTTCCCATTAGAATGCATATTATCAAAAAAAAGTTTAAACATATGATACTTACTTTAATTGTTTAAAAATTGGGATACTTATTATAATAAGAGTTATTAGCTTTCTTGCGAAATATTGCAATACTTTTGATAAAAAGCTTTTATTGCTATATTACTAAATAAATATTGTGTCACACTTTAATCTTAATGCTAGCATTTATTTTTAATAACATATACTGTTAGAGATATCGTCAATATTAAACAGTTTTTTATCGATTCATTTATCTAACAGAAAAAAAAACATTTTTAATAGTTAATATTATAATAAAAATTCTCTAATATTTTAAATAATTCAATATTTATTCATTTTTATTCATAACAACCATTTATATAACTGTGAATTAAAGATATGTTAAATCAAAATAAAATGAGTTTTATTTTTATCAAAAAAGAACCAGTATTAATATTAATTAAATTGTCAGTATTATTGCGATTAAATTTGCGCAAAATAGTGAAACAAATATTCATATGTTTCGCCATTTATTATATTTCGTTATTTACGCTACAATACACTCAATACGAAACAACGATAAGCATATTAATTGGCGAAAACGAAGACAACTCGTTGCCATCAATAAGTTTCTGCTTTGATAAGAAATATTTTGCACAATTAAATTCGTTGAAAAACATTAATGAATCAATGGGTGAATTCATAGATCGATCATTTTATTTTAAAGCATTCTTTAGTGATTTAATATATAGAAAAAATCGATTGAAAATTTTAGAAACGAGTGGAAAAAATATTCAAAATTGTTTTACTTATTTTAGTGAACTGATTGATGATTCCGTGACAATAAACAAGAAAAATAATTTATTAAATGTCGATATTGTGTTTGTTAACAATATTAATCTATCAGTCATAATACATCCAAGAAATACATTCCCATTCGTGTTTAAACATGAAAATAGATTTATGCTTAACAATAATTCGTTGATAGTTGTTTGGTATTACGTTATTACCGAAACTTTGCTCGAATATCCATACGAAACGAATTGCAAAAAAAGTCTTTCAATGGTTAAAAACTATAATTTCAACATTAGTAAAGCGAAAATAATATTATTACCGATAAATAATGAATATTCGAGATTGAAAACGCATATCAATAAAAGATGTGTGAATCAATATATAAAGACAATCATTTAATAGAGTTACCAATAAATACTGTAAATATAACATTTAACTTTACAAATGCAGAAAAAGTTATATCATTTGAAAAATTAATTTCGTCTGACATCAGTTACACACACTTACCGAAAATGGATTTTATTACGTACTTATGTTTAATATGTAGTGTTATGTCAATGATGTTTGGTATTCATGGCAAACAAATATTAAATTATTTCATTATTTACGGTAAATTAATAATCAAATTTTTTATACTTCGATCATTTAAAAGAAGTTACTATAATATTGTAAAACCAATTTCTAAACCGATGATTGCTATCAATTTTCTGCTGCTATTAATATTAATGTTTGCTCAATTTTCTCAATTAATTCGAGAATTCGTAACTTCAAACATAATAACTCGAAATCAATTTGATTACATAAATATTTTTCCGGAAATTATGATTGACTTGCGGCCAATAAAACTAAATCACAAATACTTATTGAATTTATATCCGAACTTAAATGTTGAAGATATATCAATAAAAGCAAACTGGAATTATTACACAACAAAAGTTTTGTCAACATATGGTTATGAGGCGTATATCAATCTTTTCAATAATTTCACAGACTTTATCGATTCGTGTACAATAGAGACTATAGATAATCAACACATTGATTGCACGCCTCATTTTCAACACATATATTATATTAATCCAAATTTCGATGGAATTAGCGTTCAATCCTATTTTCATAATAACATGAGTTATGGTCAAAAACAACTTTTTTTAGATAATAAAGTCGATAAAACTTTGAGCAAAATAACGTTTACTTTCAATACAAAATATATATATGACTATACGATTGATAGCAAATGGATAATTGTTTCGATTATTAGCTCAGAAAAGGAAGTCTGGTATCCAATTAATTATAACAGTGACACGAATATATATTACTCGGCAAACATAATGAAGCGGTTAAATACTATTTTTTCTAAGAAAACATGCAAACTATTGAAAGAAACCGAAACTAATTTGGTATTTTCACCTGATATTACTACACACTGGTGTAACTTCTACTGTAAAATGGAAAATCGATTCAAGAAAAATGGTTGCATTCCATTAATGCGAGAAAGTATTTATATTTTTGATTATTTAAAGCAAAGACGCTTTCATATATGCAATCAAACAAATGAAATAAATATTGATAGGAACACAAGAAAAAGATGTGAAAATCAATGCAAACCGTTTTGCTTCGTTAGAGAATTCGACTCAAAATCTATTAAAACAAGTTTTAAAGGAAAACGCAAACAAATATATGTAAACGTTATTCCGATGTTATCATACGTTATAACAAACACGGAATCACTTAAGATGAATGTAATCGAATTGATATGCAATTTTGGTGGTATTTGTGGTTTTTGGTTCGGTTTATCGTTTATGAATTTGAGTCCAATTATTTATATATTAGTTTCGTTCACAATAAAAGGGGTTTTAATGATCATATTTCATTTATTTAATCGATTTAGCCATTTATTTCGATTTATTTTAAAGTTTATTAAATTAATATTTAACTATTTCAAAATATCTTGATTTAAAACTTTTATAAATCAAATCCTATAGATTTGTTTAAAATACTAATAAATAAAAATAATGATTGTTCACAATTTAAAATGATTTTTAGACACTTTCAATTTATTTTTGTTTTTTGCTAAAATAAAATATCAATTATTTCAATAAAAATTCTTTATTTAATAATCCTATATTATAATAATTACACAATACACCCGATACTAAGCCATCAATTTCGGTAAAATCTTAATGCTCGGCTCTCACTCTCATCATCGACTGCTATTCTATCTATCTTTGGAATATTCATGATCATAACACTATGCATAATATTATATTTGAACTCCTCATTCAAATATCGATTATCATAAAATGAAAATTTTAAATTTAGAATCAATTTTATAATTTACTTTGCTTTCTAATTATGACAAGAACACGTTAGTAAATAAATATATCACTATATATTACAGTAAACTCATAAATTTTTGTATGTCTGTTCGCTCCTCCTCTCAACCCCACTATTTCTAAAATTAAAAATAAATTATAGTTAAATTTATAAAATAGAAATTCCGTGAACCTATTGATAATATGATTGTTGATCGCCACAGGAATTATGATGGTATCTTGAGCTGATTCTCATCACGTGTGGATTACTGTTCCAACTGATCCTTTAGTAGTATTCGTATTTGAGGCTTTGGATTGACGAGACAATTTAGCTAAGTGTCTTTTCTTTTGCAATTGTTGCAAATCGTATTAATAAAACGACATAAAGGTGCCCAATGATCCTTCGATCCACATCTATGACATTGACCAGTTGACTTGAAGACGGGCCCGCGATGTTCTGCCTTAAGGCAGGCCTTCGGCGGTCATTGAATTATGAATTGTATCTTGGCTTTGCTTTAACTTTGTCCACCTTCTGATAGGATTCAGACCACGATGAACTTTGAAGACTAATAACTTATTTGTTTGCGACCTCTAAATTAGTTATAAGATGAATTGCTTTATAGAAATCCAGACCAGCTTTGGTTAATAAGCGTCGTTTAATAGATTCGGTTCTTATTCCAGAAAAGAATTAATCGCGAAGATCACGTTGCTGGTATTCGCAAAAATTGCATTTAATCGATAACTTTTTCAAATCGTCAACGAAGTCTGAAATTAATTCGCCATCCTTTTGCTTGCGTGCCAAGAAGTACTGATTTTTGTCTACTGCCAACGCTGGTGACTCGAAATGGTTTTGTAAAATTTCTTGAAAAGACTTCTTGCGTGGATCCACAGGCGTACACAATTTGAAAAGTAGCTCAAACATCGCGGTGTCCATTGACGCAATAAAGATGCTTATGCGTTGTTCTGGTTTGATACCATTCGCCTCAAAGAAGGTAACCAAACGGATGACGTATGTTGAAAAATGTAACATCTTGGAGTCGAATGGTGGAATGAATCCGTGAATCGAAGTCGCCATATAAGGAGAAGAAATATCCGCAACAGTAGAATATGTGTTGACTGAAGAATCCGAAAAAGAAGATGACATCAAAAGAAGTCGAAGGAATAGCCGCTTTTTATCCTACAGACTGCGCTACAAATTCTGTAGTTTATCTAACTAGTAGTTGTAGGCTAAGCGAAAGGTGTTCTACGATACGCTAACCAACACTGTAGAAGAATAAACAGAACCACGTGAATGCCTACGAAGAAGGCTTACCACTGTTCAAGAAAGTGAATACAATGCGTAAAATAGAATGTAATAATTAAACATTGAATAGGATATAATAAGCGATACGCAAAACACTTTATTACATTATATTAAGTAAAGAATGGATCATATAATAATACTGCAAACGTGACTTTACATTAAGAGATGCAAGTATAAAGTGAACACGTGTATGACAAATAAGTAAGCATTAACACGGAAGTAATATATACTATTAGTATTGTATTGAACATATTTGAATATAATTGTGAGTCACTGTACTTCTAGTAAAGACTGACTTACAGTCATAGTACAGTAAAAGAATAATGCAGTTAATCTATAGTGATGTGACGAATGTCGATAATCAGTGATATCGGCTGTTCCATATTCGGTTGAATCGTCAATAACTTCTGCTTCAGTTGACTCTTCAGACGATTCACTTGCATCTTCAGTAGTAACAGTAGGAGTAGGCGTTATAATATGTACCTCTGGTTGTTCGACAATATTGTCGGCCAAATCGAGTAAGCTTTTCCGAAATTGGTTGACATGAGGTTTCAATAATCCAATCAAAATGTATTAAAATTTTGATCTAAAAAATCATTTAATTAAATTTTTATTCAGATTAAACAAATTTTAAAACATATTCGTTTTACGACTTCTTTATATTAATATGATTTTCATTTCATTGAACTACTCATATAAGTCAATACCTGATTTTGATTCAATTTCTAAATTTAGGTTAACTTAAAATGAATTTAAAACCAATCTTTTGAGATCCTATACGTTGTTTGTTGTTATTCTAATGTTCTATAAGAGAATACAAGAAAAGTGAAACACAATGCACATTTTATTATCGTTTTTATTAATGAAAATAGAAGTTATATTCCACAGACAAATTTATAAGATACTCTTACATCATCTTATAATTGAAACGTTTTATCTTATGATTGCAAAGAATATAATCTAGTCTATAATTATTGATTTAGAAAAATTTTTATAATTATATTCCAGTTTGATATAATAATCTGTAAATTCTTTGTTCATATTAAGAATTACAACCACACAAATATAATTAGTGTAATATAAAATTTTGTATTTCAGTGGTTCTCAAACTTTTCTGTTACGAAACCCATATTTCTTAACAATTATTTACTCGACACAAATTTTTGCATTGAATCTTTAGAATTTTAATAAAAAGATAAGCTAGCATTTGAGATTATATATATTATTAATAATCTAAGAACATTCAGTAAAATCGAATCGCAAATAATAATAAATTTTGCTCTATAATAATGTATAACAACTTCCATAGATATTATGAACGGAGTGAAAATATTTCTAGAAAAAATTAATATCTTCTCAATTGATGATTAATTTAGAATTCGAACGAAATCTTATTTTAATTTCAATAAGCTATACTGCACATATTTTTTTACAATGTGACACTGTTTTGGGTCCCGACAATAAATTTAAGAACCTCTGTTGTTTTCATTAATAAATTATTTAATCCAAATACGTTTTAATACTAATGTAATATTGGCTTAACATTTCACAATTGATTTCAAGCATTTATATTAATTTCAGGAATTATATTATTATTGAATATTATTTTCAATACAATATAAGTGAACCTAACAATTAGAGGCAGAGAGAGAGAGAGAGAGAGAGAGAGAGAGAGAGAGGAGAGAGAGAGAGAGAGTAAATAGATGATGCGATTAGTAAAGTAAGGATAAGAGTTGACATTAAAAATAAAATAATGTTAACTCATAGGTTGTAGTGACCGATTAGTCACACTACTATTAGTGTATGCTTTTCATCACTAATATTATTAATAGTTTATATTCCTTTTCTAATACTCATTTTTGCATTATATAATACGTGTTTTCACATTTAATAATACGTGTTTACGCATTGAGTAATGCTTACTCAATGATCATATTATGCGCATATTAGCGTTAATTAATGCCACGTTTGGTTGGTTATAATCACTCTTTGTTTGACTTTGAAACAGTAAGCATCTCATGAATTAACAGTCTTGTATAATACTTATTTTGTGCTAATAAAAAGCCTAATTTGGTTTTGATTAAAACGGGTTTCGGTGTTTATTAATGGTTAAGCGAGCATTCCTCAAAACGCTTAATCCACTAATTTAAGCTAAGATATCGAATTATAAGCGGTGCTGTTCCAGCGTCGCTACAACTTAATACACACAAACTTAAAGACGGAATCGATTGTTTGATTTGTTTACCAGTCGTTATTGAAATAGCAGTTTCATAGTGCGTAAACTCTTTTGTAAAAATAATCCATTGATAAATAGCAATACTTAAAAATAAAATATTAACAAATTTTTTGAACTGTTCTCGATTCACAAAATTCATATTGCAATTTTCAGTAAATATTTTTTTTTCTAAATTTAAATTAAATGGTATTTCTGACACCAAAAAACTTTTTATATTGAATATAAATATTGTTAAATTAGAATATTTATATAAAAATATTTTGATTAAAAATATAGCAAACTGTCTCGTATAATATATTTTAATGGCTTTAAAGTTTATTACTATTGAATTGAAATATCAATACCATGTCGTAACACACAGTTATACAACAAATTTCTGAATATAATATTAATAATTGAAAAGACTAATAATTAATTTTACTAACATTTTGATAACAAAATATGATATTTTACAAGCTATTCATTAATACATATTCTTTAAAATAATAGCTTTGAATTAATAATCAAAACAGTTGAATGCATGACAATAACAACAACAACAACAACAGCAACAACACTACAACACGTGCTCACATAAACGTAACATAACACAGCGAAACCGTGTGTTTGAATAAAAAATTATTGTTTTTTCGATTTTTAAGGCAGAAGGAGTGCTCAAAACCCATTAATTGTTCCATTCCGAGAAAATTAGTAAATTCTAAGGAATCGAATGGTATATATATCAATAGATAATAATTAGTTTCCGCTGAGAACGAGGAAATAAGGAAATTAAACACATGGTCGACTTTAATATTTCCATTTAATTAAACATATTTTCGGGAATAAATAATATAATCTTTTAACTTATTTTTATAAAATTTCACTATAAATGTTATTATAAAATATATAAATTATGTTTTATTTAATTAAACAGACGAAAACTACTTCAATGTCACATTCAAATTCAAATTTAATTATAATTTTAAAAATCTTACTTAAATACATATTTAAATGTATATTTAAAACCTAAAACGATTGTGTTTATCAAAAACAGATACATCATATCATTAAACGAAAAACTAAACCAGAAACCAGTGATTCCGCCAAAATTACATAATAATTCATGAAAAGACATTTTATAAATTTCAGTAATTGTTATAACATAAGACAATTGAGGAATAATATGTAAAGTAATGAAATCTCTTTTCCATTTTATTGACGGAATAATATTTGTCTGAAAATGTTTAGTATAACAAAATGGGGTTTTACAGT
>JAQGAW010002877.1:0-13902 GCA_034698025.1 Phthiracarus crinitus | reverse complement strand
ATAATTGAAATGAAAAATTTGTGGTGCCTTTCAAATCATGAATTTAAGAATAGTCCAGAAATTGTAAAAATTCAAAAGTCATTGAAAGAATCAGAAACGATTGAAGAAAATTTTAACCACTTTTTTATTAGGAATAAATCTTTTTCAAATAATTAATATTTAATAGCTCAATATTTTTAGCATAATTATTTGAATTTTATGTCTATATAGTAACTTTAAAATTTACTAAAAATTATATCTTTTAGTATGAGCTGAGCTATAATATGTCGGAGCTGAACTGAGCTGAGCTGAGCTAATAAACTGGAATTTGTCACTATAAATATATGTTGTATGAAAAATTTTAATTTTAATAACTTATTATTTAAAAAAAATTAAAATAAAAGTTTACTGACTCGTTATTATGACTAAATTATTTTTTTGAAATTTTAATCATATTTATACGAATAATTCAACTGGAAACAGAAAAATACTTTAAAAAAGTACAAAAAGTCAGCTCAAACCGCTCGATATACCGTGCTTTAAGCTGAGCTTGAGCAGATAATTTTGGAGCTTCAGCTCGAGCTGCAGATATCTAATCTTGAGCTGGATGGTGAGCTTAAGCTGATCCTTTGTGAGCTTAGCTGATTTTTGCAGCTCTAAAACTAAATAAGAGCCGATTTACAGCTCTAGCTGCAGATAGCTAAGCTCAATTATCTCAAGCAATCCAGCAATCATCACTAATTATACAATAAGTACAAATTAATGGAATATAGTAGTAATCGGAAATATATTTAAAAATAAAACAAATTAAGGGTGATTATACTATTTCAAAAACTTGTAATCACTTATGTATAGAAAATAAATGAGATCAAGTTATCGATAAAATTGGCACAATCTTTATAATACTAGAAAATTACTTTACAACTGTTTTATATATATATTTAAGTGAGTTTCACTGTATTAAAAAAAATTTTCATATCAAAGTTTGTGACCTAAACTCAAACTGACCAATTAATATTTAGTAATGTAACTTCAAAGCACAAAATTAATATCAAAGATCAGTGGTATATTATTTAAGTCTGTAAAAACAAGAGTTGGAATTTTTGAGTTTAGAAATAAAACATAAATATGACATAACAGCTAAAATCAACTATACTCGTCATGTAAATTGTTTTACTTTTGGTTTAAAGGATAGAGAAAACAAATATTAAGTTTCGCGAAATGATTCGTGAAGAACTCTAAATTTAATAATCTTAGAACAAAGGGTAAAGTGATTTAAATTGTTCTGAAGTGAAGACAGAGGGCATCACGTCATTACGTCACCTCTCGTCTTATAATTTTCATTTCCTTTTCATTAATATTCTCGTTACTTATCCGCTCTGCTTATAAGCAGACAATTATTTCATTGTATAACTTTATGTCTCAAATAGACTTATTATTACGCGTATTATTTTATGTTAAGTAACACCTGTGGGTTATGATTGAGTCACGACTCTCATAGTTCACAGCTATTTTTATAACTTTATAATTAGTTAGCATTAGTTATGCTATTATTGTAAGCATTAGGTCTTCACCTATGAGTTGTGTACTAACACTTTCATAGTTCACGACTCATAGCTATTAGCTAATCATTGACGAGAGATATGGTGATTTGTTATCCATAGCTCCGATTCGTTGGTTTACCGGCGCGATCATCACCCCAAAAATTGAGCGCCAAAACCACACTATAAAAACCCGACGCTTACCGATGTTCGGTGTGTTATTTTGTCAAATTCTTATCCTTGATTACGATGTTCTCGTATTATTTTATAGTTTCATAGTGAGTCTAAAGAATTAGTTTGTGAATAAAGTTTGTTAAGTAAAAACTTATTTGTCTCAAGTTCTTTGTTTTACCATAGTTTGGTATTCGTGGGTGAAATCGGGTTACTTTAAAGGATTTTTCCTAATTGAGTGTTAATTTGTGATTTTATTGAAGGCTTTGAGCCGTGTTTGAGAGAAGTGCTCATAGGCTTCACTACAGTGCTTTAATTCATTATATAAAGTTTCATTTAATTTTGTATAACTTTTTTACATTTGCGCTCAAATAAAATCGTTTAATTATCACTTATTGCCAAAGTGTTCATTATTTATTAACTTTTACTCAAAATAAAGGTAATTCTTCTTGCAATTGGACACGTTTTCACGTGAATACCAGTTCCAAGCCTTACAGTTCCATTAACGAAGCTATTCTCCAATTACAATACCTTTCGACGGTAATGAAACAAAATTTTAATTCAATATCTTTTAATATCAATAGTGATTTATAATCAAAATTTTGTGCGTTTAATTTTATTGCACGAACAAAGAAAAATTCTACTATTGGTTTACTATTTACTGTCAAACTTAAATATTAAAATACTTATTTAAGTCTTCATAATTTTTGGTTGAAAATTGTAATTTAAAATTGCTAAATCAAATAATATATGCACATATAAACTGATATTGCTATTAATTATTTGAGTTAGTCTTTTGTTAGTTAATCTCCCTTTTATAATATATATCTTATGTAATTAAACAAATTACATAATAGTTTAAAATTTCAAAAAAGTAAATTTCGCTCTGCTTTTTCATATAATTTAATTTGAATTCTTTTAAATACAATGTACAGCATATACAAAACAAAATATTGAAATTTCCACAATTCTACTTATACCAGATTTTTATATCGCGCTATTATTATAAAATCAAACAAATAGTTCATACGTTAGATTTTATTTTGCGGGTACGATATAACAAATTTAGTTAAAACAGGTTTTTAGCATCAAATTTTAATTATGAAGTTTAATTAAAGCATCTCTTAATTAATATAAAATGTGTGCATTGGCGGACTGACTCAAACCCGAAATTCACCAATTTTTTTTATTTTCATTGCTCAACAATAATATACTCGCGATAATTAAATGTTATCAACACATTATTAATGTTAGTGTGTTATATGTCAAAGAAGGGGAAAAAAGTATTTGGGTGTTTCTGTTTACTGTATTCTGTATTAGTGATTGAAAATTTTGTTCCATTACCGTTGGAACGGTAGTTGAATTGAAAAATCTTTCGGTAATGGAGTTATCAAATATGAATTTGCCTGTAATGGAATGGACTCAACTTTTTTTAATGGAACAGTAGTGGTTTTACCAAATTCTTGGGAAAAAATTATTTAATAGATATCAATGATTTTAAGAATTTTTACCAATTTATTAAGATTATTCTTTAAAAATAATAAGAAGTCGACATTCACATGACATAATCTGCATATTTTCTATTCAAAATCAAGCAAAAACATTTTTATAATATAAACTAACTGTAAGTTTCGGACGGTTTCGGATAGTGTGCTAAAATTTTATATAGTGAGCGGTAATTAGTGGAACAGCAATGAAATTGAAAAAACTCGCGGTAATAGAACGGTAATGGAGTTTAGAATAATGATTTTGTCGGTAATGGAATGGAGTTAAATGTTTTGTGTGCAATAATGAAACGTTAAAGGAATAGAAAAATGAAATATTTTCAATCACTATTCTATATACTATGTATAACTTACACTGGAATAGTCTACATATTGAATATTCATGTGCATAGCAGTGCGATGCGCATGCGTTGATAGTGAGTTACTATTACAGTACAAAATATGTGATATACTGTAATAATACTGTAATACTGTGTGTAATGTAGTTATAGTTATGCCTATGTTTACTATTATTAAATTCAATTACCGATAGTAAACATAGTTATCTATCTCTTTAAACAATGCTATCAACAGGTGTTTTACCATTCGTTCGCGGCATTGACTTAAGTCGTAATGACTTTCAGGTTTGAACGAAACTCAATAAATATTATAATATTTGTATATAAGCTTACGATATATGAAATGTTTATTTTTAACGAATTGGGATCAAATATATTTATAGGACGAAAATTTTCCCAAATCGTTATCGGAAATGAGTGGTCTTCGATGGCTTAAACTCAATCGCAGTCAAATGGAATGGATTCCCGAAGAAATGGCGAATTTAAAGAAACTGGAATCGCTGTCATTAGTGCGCAACAGTTTGGTTACTCTTCACGGAGAGTTGTGTTCGCTTTCAAACGTTCGTCACCTGATCTGTCGCCACAATAAAATCAAAAACTGTGGCATTCCTAAGGAGATATTTAATTTCAATGAGTTGCTTGTACTCGACTTGAGCCACAATCAACTTCTAGAAGTGCCTCCAGAGTTGGATAAATGCAAACGTTTAATAGTACTTAATTTAAGTCATAATTTTATTAAAACGATTCCAAACCAGTTATTCGTAAATCTCACTGATTTAGTATTTCTGGATCTCAGCGATAATCAATTAGGTATGACTGACACTATCGTCATAAATGCTAACAAATTTATTTAAATTGTTTTCCTAAAATAAGTTTTAAGTCGAAAAAAACTAACTTTAAATTTATCTTATTCAGCAAATTGTTTTGTTTCTATTTTGTTATTCATGGAATTTAAATATTGTGGTTATCATCATATTTTTATTAACTTGTATTTTATTATCAAATATTTTAAATAATTTTTTTATGTTACATTTTTGTAAATTTTTAAACGATTCGTTTTAGAATTACCTTATTTTTTTAAATATAGCTAAATTATGACTAATTACTTGATTTTATATTTATTTAAGGAAAACTTTATTAAAGTTATTGAATTGTAATCGCATTATAAAATATTGATTAACTTATTTCAGACACATTACCTCCACAAATGAGACGTTTAGTTAACCTGCAAACGTTAATACTAAGCAATAATTTACTCGAACACAACCAATTAAGGCATTTGCCTTCTTTGGTATCTTTGCAATCATTGCATCTGCAGAACACGGGACGAAACTTACAGAATATGCCATCGAGTTTAGACAGTCTGGTTAACTTAACAGAAGTTAATTTAACGTGCAATAATCTTCCGAAAGTACCTGAAGCTATCTATACATTAAAGAACATAAAACGACTGAACTTAAGTAATAATTGTTTGACAGAACTGTCACCAATAATCGATGATCTTTGGCCTAATATCGAAGTATTAAATTTGTCTCGCAATAAATTGACATCATTGCCGCCATCATTATGTAAATTATCTGCATTGAGGCGTTTATATATTAATGAAAACTTTTTCGAATTTGATGGAATCCCGAGTGGTATCGGAAAACTCTACAGTTTAGAAGTGTTTATGGCCTCCAATAATAACTTAGAATTAATACCTGAGGGTGTGGTTCGATGCGGAAGATTAAAAAAATTGATATTAGCTAATAATAGGCTGATAACATTGCCTGATGCCATACATTTGTTAAATGATTTGGTTGAGCTTGATTTAAGTAATAATCCGGAATTAATTATGCCTCCAAAGCCATCCGAATGCGCTAAAAAATTAGAATTTTATAACATTGACTTCTCATTAAGCAATCAATTAAGATTAGCGGGCGCTCCTATAAGTAGCGGATTGTCTTCATCAGCCAGTAATTATAAATTTTTGGTTTAAAGCTATTTTGATTTTTTCATATTTCTTTTAATTTAATTATATTTAGCTACGAGTAAAGACCCAATCGCTCGTAAAATGCGATTAGTTCGTCGCGCACGTGACAGTACCAGTGAAACTGATTCCAGTAAAGTATTAAAAGGAATGACCGATTTAGCAAAAGAGAAAAATCGTGTTAAATCAAATCAAGACTCAATTACATTGAACGACGTTAATGTGAAACCTAAGCGATGGGACGAAACGTTGGAAAAACCACCGCTTGATTACAGTGATTTTTTCGAAGAAGATGTCGGACAGTTGGCGGGAATAACTATTTGGGAAATCGAAAATTTTCTTCCAAATCGAATCGATGAGGCATTTCATGGAAAATTTTATGACGGAGATTGTTATATAGTATTGAAAACTACTATTGACGATAATCACGTCATTGGTTGGGAAATATTTTATTGGATTGGAAGCAATACATCTCTTGATAAGAAGGCATGTTCTGCTATACACGCCGTCAACTTAAGAAATTACTTGGGAGCTCATTGTCGCACAATTCGCGAAGAACAGAACGAAGAGAGTGATAGTTTTATTCATCTTTTTCCCGATGGCATCACGTATTTAGAGGGCGGTCGAACTGCGAGCGGCTTTTTTACTGTGGAAGAGGTTGAGGTCGCGCATCGTATGTATAGATTGCTTGAGCTTTCCAGTCGACAATTGTATATGCAATCTGTACTTCTCGATCACAAATCATTGGATCAACGTTTCGTATTTCTGATCGATGCTGGCTATAAACTGTATGTATGGAATGGACGAAAAGCGAAGAACACTATGAAACAAAAGGCAAGACTTTTAGCCGAAAAAATTAATAAAGACGAACGAAAGGATAAGTCGGAAATTATTTACTGTTTGCAAGGCTCTGAAACTGAAGAATTGCTGCAAGAATTGAACTTTAAAGCTTCTGACTGCACTGACAGTGCGTTTCCGGATGTGCTCGAACTTCTTGAGAACGACAAGTTTAAACAATTTGAACCAATTCTATATCAAGTATGTCTTGGAATGGGTTATTTAGAATTACCACAAATTGATTATAAGCCGAAAGTTCTCACGCGTTCCTTATTTGAAACGAAAAATGTTTATATAATGGACTGCCATTCAGATATATACGTTTGGTACTATTTATTTAAATTAATTAAAAGTTTATTCTAATAAACGATTATGATTAAGGATTGGACGTAAATCTCCGCGTTTAGTCAGAGCTGCTTCTTTGAAATTGGCTCAAGAACTTTTTTCTATGATAAAGAGACCAGAATTTGCATTCGTTACTCGTTTTCTTGAAGGGTATGAATATATATTATTTTCTATTTTGTAATTGCATTAAATTTAATCTATTTTTTTGTGTTGTTATTATTATTCTTAACTTAACGTATATATGATTTCGATTTGTTGTGCATACAGTAGAAAACTATTTTGAATGACTGTGTGTGTGTGTGTTTAAATCAGAGCATAGATTATAAGCTTGTTTTTGTATGAAAATAACACATCTAAATATAAGACTAGAATATTTAGCTCAATTTATTTATAAGTATAGCTTTTAAAGAATTAATAAAAATAAAAAAAGTTTATTAACGTTAAAATAATTCATAAGAATTTTACGTATGATATTATTGTAATAACGTTAGGATTTTGCATGCTTTTCACAAATATTAAGTTTTTAATAATCTCGAATTTTACTTGAAATTTTAGCATAATTTTAAGTTATTATTAAATACGAATTTCAGAACAGAGACGCAAGCATTCAAATCAAAATTTGTGAGTTGGGACGAAGTCGTTGCCGTAGATTTTACCAGAACTGCCGAATCAGTAGCGAGAACTGGCGCTGATTTGACAAAATGGTTAACTAGTCATGAAGTGAAAATCGATTTGTCTGCATTATTTATGCCACGTCAGCCATCGATGTCCAAACAAGAAGCTCAACAACTAATCGAAGAATGGAATGACGATCTCGAAGCTATGGAAGCGTTTGTTTTGGAAAATAGAAAATTCGTTCATTTGCCTGAAGAACAAATGGGCCACTTTTATAGCGGTGATTGTTACGTATTTTTATGTCGATATTGGGTTCCCGTTGAAACCGATAATAATAGCAATAATGATGATGCGGATGAAAGCGAAGACGACTTCCAATGTATAGTTTATTTTTGGCAGGGAAGAGATGCTTCCAACATGGGATGGCTTACGTTCACGTTTAGTTTACAAAAAAAGTTTCAATCGTTATTCGGTGAAAAATTAGAAGTTATTCGTACTCACCAACAACAGGAAAACCTCAAATTTTTATCGCATTTTAAGAAAAAGTTTATTATACACACTGGAAAGCGTCCGATTGGTTCAAATAACTTTAACAGGTCTAATGAAATCGAATTATATCATCTAAGGTCAAACAGTAATCCGATTACATTGCGTTGCATACAAATCAAACCATTGGCTATTAATTTAAACTCCGAATTTTGCTACATATTAAAGACACCGTTCAACGAACAAACTCAAACAGGTTTAGCGTATGTGTGGCTCGGATCGAAAGCTGATGAAGATGAAGCCATAGCTGCTGAAGACATCGCTTTACAAATGTATGACTTGGATTATTATACTATTTCTATAATATCAGAGGGAGAAGAACCACAATTGTTTTGGCATTTATTGGGCGGTCGTAAGGAATACGAAACGGACGCCTCATTTATGCAATATTCACGATTGTTTCGATGTTCGAACGATAAGGGATACTTTTCGATTTCGGAAAAGTGTTCGGATTTTTGTCAAGACGATCTCGTAGACGACGATAATATGATACTTGATAATGGAACGCAAGTATTCATTTGGATTGGTTCGCGTTGTAGCGAAGTTGAGATTAAATTAGCGTACAAAAGTGCTCAGGTTTATGTTCAAAATATGAGACTGAAACAGCCTGAAAGGCAAAGAACTTTAATGCTAACTCTTAAAGGCAGGGAAACCAGAAAATTTACGAAATGTTTTCATGCCTGGGCTCAACACAAATCTGTTTCAGATCCACGATTGCTTCTCGATAAACAAATGCTGGCTATTAATTATAATAATAAGAAAAATAGTCAAAATACTAATACCGAAAATACTAATATTGTGAATAACAGTAACAGTAACCTTATTAATAATAATGATGTTAGCAATAATTATAATACGGATTCTAAGAATTTAGATAATGTTAACGGCATCGACAAAGTGTCCGATGATCGCAATCAATCGAGTAGTGAAGACACCAGCAGTAGTAGTAGTATTAGTGATCAAAATGGCGACAATCAGAGCGTTAGTGATATTAATGATGAAATTAGTAATAGTGATGTAAATGTGGACGATTTAAATGATGTCAATGGTGTGAATGATGCCAATGATAGCAATTGTGATGATAATGATGAAAGTAATCAGAATGAGAATGTCGATGGTGTCTATAACGGCGATTGTGTCGATAATATTGATAGTGACGAAAGTGTTGATGAAAATGAAGATCTCAATGATGATTACAATTATGGTGATATCAATATTAATAGTTATGAGAATCATGACAATGTTGTTGATGACGCTGTCGGTGTCGGTGTTAGTGATGATGATAACGATAATGACGACGAGGTTGATGTCGATGATAGTACTGATAGTGATAATGAAACTAACAGTGATAGCCATGTTAGTAGTAATCCAAATAAATAATTTAATATTGTTTTCTTATTTAAAGCGTTTATACAGAATTAACTTTTATTTAACTAATATAAAGTTGAAATCATTTTATTTGAGCGTTTTATCTACAATATATTGCCATAATTTTAGTTGATTTTCGTTTCGTTAGAATTTGGTTTGATTATTATATTAACTTATATTTATTTGATATCAATGCTTATCAAAATTTTTGTTTAAAATTACAAACGTGTTTATATGTAATTTAATTAATGCTTTTTGATAGTTGAATAAAATTGACTGAATGCGCAAATATTTTTTTGTTTAGTCAATTTATTTATAAATTATGGCTTAAGAATTAGTTCAAATTAAGAGAAAAATTCATAATTTTAGATTTGTATAGATTTAGAATCAA
Organism: Phthiracarus crinitus; assembly: GCA_034698025.1. Taxonomy (NCBI): domain Eukaryota; kingdom Metazoa; phylum Arthropoda; class Arachnida; order Sarcoptiformes; family Phthiracaridae; genus Phthiracarus; species Phthiracarus crinitus. Next base: position 4,297 of record JAQGAW010002877.1, on the reverse strand, counting down.
ATATTTTATTTAAACTTAAAATAAATTTTCTAGTATCTTAAATCAAATTACATGATTGTTTTGGACATCAACCGTATTCTTGGCTTACAGCTTACGGCTTCCGTTAGCGTTTTATGTTCATTCAATACTTAACGCAACTCTCATTCAGTTGTACCGTATTGTGGGAATGTTTAAATATTGTGGGCGAATATACCCAATCGTGCCAAATAAAACTTTACTCTGACGTATATACAGATGCCTTTAGAAATACATTATATTTGCATACGTCAGAGTAAAGTTTTATTTGGCACGATAGGGTATTGGTGTTGTGAATCAAATATTACTTTTATTGGTGTTGCGCTTAATATATTATAATATAGATTTTTTTTATTAGAAAATTTCGATTACATTTTACCTTAATTTTCATTATAACAATTGAATCGCTTACACGTTTATCCACTCACTCTCTCGCTAACAAACAATAATTTAAAATAAAGAAAATTTTATTTATAAATAATGATTAAAAATTCTAGTCAAACAAAAATTTGAAAATTTTTCATCCCATTATGGGTACACACCTTTATCTTAATCTTACGCCTAATCTTTTGAAGGTATCAGTAAGACATAAATTAAATTCTATTCTTTATTAAAATTTAATTAATTAATTTGGTTAATATATACATATTAATTTTAAATTTGTATAAAATTGTAAATTACTTTAACAATTAAAACTATTTAAATTAATTTGTTGTTAATATTGGTGCGAAAAAGCAGGTCACATGAATTCGCATTTGTACTTTGCTCTAACAAATACATCACTACTAACATAAATTTCTTCATTAGTTATGCTTAAATGATCTAAATCTAGATATAATGAGATACTTTGCGTTATTTAAAAATATTTACATGTATTGTTACAGTACAGATAACTCTTTGATTAAAAATATTATTTATATAAATTAACGTATAATTACAATCATATTAAAAGCTATCTATAAATATATTCTAAAAAAGCACAACCAATTCAGATTCAGATTTATTAAAACAATTAAAATCACATTAGTTTTTAAATAATTGGACAAATTTTCGCACGAAATATCAGCAAAGGTTAGGTCTAATAGCGATATTTTTCTCTCTGATACTCTGGTTTCGGTTTGATTAAAGTTATCATTTATTATTGGAAATTGTTTGATGCATTGACTCTGTCTGACCATTAAATTCGCTTGTATTGCAGCCTCAATATTAACAATTCTCATATCACTAATCCATCGTCTCATCCATTCGCTGATCCAATATAAGCTGCAATCGCATTTCAGAGGATTATCGTCTAACAATATTCCGCCTATTATTCAACAATAGAATGCAATAGAATTCAACATTCCTTTAAATAGTCTTTATTTCGCATTTAACTCTAACGTAAATGCGTTGAATCGCAATCAAATCTTAAATTATTCAAAATGTTTGAGAATTAAGCGTATAAATTAGAATAGTTAGAACAAAGTGAAACTTAAGCTCAAACGTAGCACTCACTCATATAAAAGGTATATAAGATGTGCTCATAAGCTTCGATTGAAGCCATAGCGTAATACAAAAAATATTTAATTTAAATGTAATTTTAAAATTATAATTAATTATTAATTATAGTTAAAAAGAAGTTTTGAACTTTAGCGCAGCGAAGAGTAACCCAAACGGTTTATTCGAACTCACACGTCAAAAATAATTATGACTAATATAATTTTTTAAATAAATTTCTTACCTAATAATTGTTGTGATTCCCATTTTTTCGATTTATTACTGTCAGCTCTTACTAGAAAAACATCAGGCGTTAGAGACTTGAGCTTATTTTTTCTCAAATCGATAGTCATATATCTGATATCAGCTAAATATTTGAGGAAACCATTTGGAAGATTCGTAATATTTGTATTCGTTACTCTTAGGGTTAAATCATATGTATTGTGTAAACCTTTGAAAAGTAAAATTTTAAAATTTAAATTTAGTGAATGAGAATCTATTACTTCAAATAAAATTTTGTTTACTGTGAAAATTGTTACTTATATATAGGTTTATAAGATAAACTTATAAGTAATATAACTTTAAACCACTTAAAATGAATTTCTTTAATTCTTTTTTAAAATTATAAATTAAATTGAATCCATTGGATGGCTTATCAATATTAAATATAACTAAAAATTTACTTATCGACTGAGAACGTTCGAAGCTTGACTTTTTCACTAAAAGTGAATTGAGTTTTGTTTGACTTTTTAATTATAAATATAAACTGAAATTATCATTAGTTGGAACATAATACTGAATATAGGTTTATAGTATAAATAGTGAAAAATTCTGTCCTATATTATAAAAATGATTATTTGTTGAAGTTTTTAAAAAAATTACGATTTAAAAATTCTAATTAATTTGATAATTTGAAAGAATTCTCACCGAGAAACGCATCCGGAAGTATATTAACTAAATTAGATCCGGTTATTATCAATTCCTTGAGTTTTGTTCCAAAAGCCCATTGTATTTGATGGGATAATGTCTGTTCTTGTACGTCAATCATTGCACTTCGCAGTGAAGATGATTTCACTAATATATCGTGCAAACGAAACGTTCGCATATTTGGATATGTACTTGTCTTCAACGAAATTAAATATCTAAAAGTGAAAAATAAACAATTATTCAATTAAACTCTAATGGAAAAAATTACGTAAACTGTTAATTAAGTAAGCATTCTTTTAAACATAAATTGAAAAGTTTTTAATTAAGTTTAATTAGCAAGCAGTGTATTGAAATACCATGAGTGTTCTCTAATGGGTTAAATGAGTTAATTATCTAATTAGCACATTGGGGTTAATAAAGACAGTGCAAAAATGGTCTCAAAAAAACATTAAATTTATTTTGAATAATTCATAGGAATATACAGATTTATAAATTCTGTATGGGTAACGGTTAAACATAGGTATGGGTTAGACCTGGAAAATTTATCGGGACGGGACAGGACAGGATCGGAATTGACCAAATTTTTACAGGATTTGTCGGTACGGGATTGTCGCATAAAAATATCGGGACAGGACAGGATTTTAGATTTTGCTCACAAAATCCTGAAAATCTATAATTGATTGAATTATTGTGTCAAATATCTATAATTTTGATAATTTTTCAACATATTGCAAATTTTACAGCTTTTTTATCAATTTGTAACTTGTAAGCATATTATACACATGAAATGTATTTATTTTAAAGCTTTCATTTTATTTGCCCAAAAAAAATTTTACAAAATTTATTTGTTATCTAAAAGTAAGTCAATCAATTAAAGAACACAAAATATTTTCTTGACAGGACGGGACGGGACTAAACAATTCAATTAGCAGGACAGTACGGGACTCTGATTTTCAAACTTTTTCCACCTCTAGTATGGGTTAACGCTTATTATTGTTTATTTTATAGTATATTAACTTTAAACTATATTTTTCGGGAAAATTGCCCGGAATGATGGCCTAACAGTAAATATCGAATTCGATGGGTAATTTAGGGGAAAATCGTACAACGAATCGATATTTCTAAGTATTATCTTCTCTAAGTATAATATATTTATTAAATATTTAAAATTTTTAATTAAGGTGGAGATAAGAGCAACATGGAAAAATATGAAATTTAAATATTTATAAAAAACAAAGAAAACATTAAATATTGCTTATTAATAATGATGGGAGTAAGCTCAAGCTCAGACAAATTGAGCTTATTCCTATTAGAGTTTCTAACGGGCTCCCGATTTTTCTGGCTTTCTCGGGCTTGAATTCATCGGGCTTCGGTCGGGCCGGGCTTTTGTTGTTAAAAAACAAAAAGCCCCAAAATACTTAATTTGTAAGAAAAAATTGAAATATACTATCTATTTATATATGAAAATTTAAATGAATGTAGAATAAAATTCAAATAATCAAAAATTAAAAATTACTATGTATAAAAGCAAGTTTTAAAGAATTAAATTGAAAAGAAATTTATTTGAGATGTAAATTTAGAATTAATATATACTGTATATATACGAATAAAAACCGGGTCGGGTCGGGTTTTTCAAATTTAAATCTTCGGACTTTTTTCGGGCACGGGTTTCAATTTGTCGGGCTCAGATCCGGCTCGGGCCTTTTTTTCACGATTAGAAAGTCTAATTCCCATCATTACTTATTAAATGTTATTTTTCATAAATAAACACAGATATAATTCCGGTCTAAATAAATATACTGTAATGATTTCAAATAATTAGCTAATGATTTATGCGCATTACCTGTGATTATGCAAGAAACGTGTATCGATGTATTGA
>JAQGAW010002876.1:0-13903 GCA_034698025.1 Phthiracarus crinitus | reverse complement strand
ACACAATAATAAAGTACTTTATTAACACTTAATTATTACAAACTATAGAAAATGCGATTACAATATGAAATATAGATAATTACTGCTATGCTATGCTTAAATGATTAAATTCTTTGCTAAGAATGCTTACTGCTAATGCTTACAGTTAATGCTTAACGAATGAATGCTAGTATTGATGTGTCCTAAATGCTAACAACGATAGCTCTTAAATAGACAATTTAGTACAAATTAGTCAGTAATGAGTTATTAGTTATACAATGATAAGTAATATGAACTAATAGTAAGAGCTGTGATGCTTAGTTAGCGCAGAATACTGAGTGTGACTTATGGGTCGCTACAGTTCAATATGTCTCTATTTTTGATATTTATTATATATTTTAGTTTTAAACAATCATTAAAATTATTAATTAAATTTCATAAATGAACATTTATTCGTTCAGAATATGTTTAGTTTAAACATTAAAAACAATCCTTTATTCCTTATATAGAAATATTTAAGATTAAAATTAAAGTATATAATAATTATTCATAAGATTTTGAATAATATTAACATTTGTTTATTAATAAAATTAATTTTATGTTTTGTTCTTATTTAATGTCATAAATTTACTAAGAGATTAATTTTTAGCTCACATTTTTTAAAAAAAAGGCGAGCTTATGGATTTGACCATGTCTGTCTGTCTGTCTATGTGTGCAGTCTTTATATTAATAAATGGATTTTTATGATAGATGTATTTTTTGAATTTGTTGGATTTTTAGTATATGCACTGAATTGTTACCAAGTGTTATCTCTAGCACTTGATATCACAAAAATAAACAAATACATGTTAATATACTTAAATTTTATTTGTAAGGTTTTCGATATATTCTATTTTCAATCAACACAATTTTTGGATTTTCATATTATAAAATTAGTTAACCAAAAGTCATATCTCTAGTGCTCGATATTACAAAACATACAAAAATCCAATTTAAATACACTTATTATGAATTAATTTTATTCAATAAATTTTGTCATAAGGCTTTCGAAATATTCGATTTTGAATATACACAATTTATAGTTTTTATAGTATAAAATGAGTTAACCAAAATTTATGTGTCTAGAGCTCGTTATTAAAATACTAAACTAAAACAAATTCAGGTTTATAAACATATTGATAGTTAATTTGTTTGAAACTAATTCCTGAAAATGTTTCCGATATAATCGATTTTAGTGTTAGCAGTGGCAAAATATGTCTAACTTCGATGGTTCTTAAGCGTATCCTACCATTATACGTATCCAGGCAGAATCAAACACTTCACCACATTCTGATACCCGATATCACTTGTCCATAATCAGTGTTCAGATCTTCCCGGGTATCCAGTAAGTTAGCAATGGCGCAACAGGTCCAACCTCGATGGTTCTTAATCGTATCCTACCATTATGTAACCAGACAGAATCATAAACTTTACCACATTCTAATCACAGATGATCACTTGTCCATAATCAGTGTTTAGATATTCCGCAGATATCCAATAAGTTGGTCCGACCATTATTTCTATAGGTTCGCTGGGTGGCATTATGTTTCCATTTATGATCCCTTAATTTAAAGTAGATGTTTATTATTTTAAGATAAACTTTTAATATTTCTTTTTTTTGTAATTTAAAACATAAAATTATCAATTTTTCCAGTGTTTGAAATAATATACGATATTATTGTAAATTTAAATAGGAGTTATTTTAAAATTTATTTTCATTTTTACAAACAATGTAATATTTTTAACTGAATTATAAAATTTGTTGTTTTAATTTTCTTTTTTTGTTGTGAATTAGTATTACTTTTTTAACCAAATTATTATCTAAAAACAATTTGTATTTAGCCATGGATGAAAATAATTTAACAAAAAATGATATGATAAAATGAAAGATAAAAGAACGCATGAGAAGATTAAGAAAGAATTCTGAATATAAACGTCAAGAAAATGAACGAAACAGAGTATCAAATATCCAACGAAGAAATGATTTTTTAATACGTAAAAAAATAATAACGTCGCGATACAGAAATGCACAAACTTGCAAGATTTGACAAAGAATGTCGGTCAATCGAACAAATACGTATTACCGAAGCGCATAAATTTGCCAGACTTGACGAAGAAAGAAGAGTAATTTCACAAAGCCGATATACGGGTGACCGAAAGATAGTTAGAAATGATTTAAAACGTCGACATATAGAAAGAGTGAGTGATCGCATTGATAAAAAAAATATTACGCTGTGAGAAAAGAAAATATATCATTTGAAGATTTACTAAAAACATATGAAACATACATTAAGAAATGTCCAACGATAATGTAATTTATTTTTTGGATTATACTTTGAGTCATCGATACGAACAGTTAATTTTACAACTTTACTGAATAATTGCACAAACAAAGAATTTCTAGTATCAATTTGCGATATCACAGATAAACTCAGTTTATACATAAGTTATAACAGAAATATATATATTTGTAAAGTTCCTACTCTTTCCAAAAATAATGGATTTTGTTTTCCAGTTATTCCAACCAGATTAGATTAGTGTCACAGCGTTTACCTTTCATGCAAATACGAGAACTTAGCAAACGTGATCGACAATATGGGATAAAAGGAAATGTTGTAAATGTCATAATTTCAATAGACACTTCATTAGGTATACTTCCACGAACATTCGATAACACCCACACAATACAATTAAAGCTTAAGCAAAAAATGTGTTACCAAACACATTACTTATATGAAACGATTAGGCCAGCTGTTTGCTATAATACAGTTAAATACTTAATAACGACAACACTATATTGTAGTGACCTCAAGTTCACTACCAATTATTCGTCATAAATTTAAGCGTTTAGTAATCTAAATTTATGCTTATTTTCGTTAGTATCATAGTTCTCATACTTTCGCTTATTGTATTCACTTCTTACTCATTTCTTACTCATTGTTACGCTATTTAGGATTACATAAAAGTAATAAAATCGTTTCACACATTAGCAATCAAACCCTATTTAAGCGCTTACAAACATATTTACTTTAACAGTTACTTTTGTGCTCTCATACATTCAACACAGTTACTCACATACAGACACATTCACACAACACTGTTCAATCACACATATCAAACAACGTGTTACACAAACACGCATTGTATTGTATTTTGTTAAGTGTTAAATTAAATCGTTATTAGTTATTGAGGTCAGTGTCCTTTATTGGTAAATCTTAACGTTTCTTTAAGCGCTTAAGATATTGTTATCAGATATCTAAGGAATCGGCGGTACTGTGTCCAGTATCGCAACAATATAAACAATAAAATATTTCTATTTCTTAAAATAGGATAAATGAACACCAGAATATTAACGAAAACTTTATTATATTAGACGAAACTAATTGTGAACATATCGAATTAACTTCAAATAATAATGTGAATAATCCAAATAGTAATAAATTAGAAGATAAAGATTCCATTATCGATAAACTCGAAGAAGAAATTAATGTGACAACTAACGATACATTGTGGAGCGATACTGATATTAATCAAACAATAGCCTATTACGAGACGAGTTTGCAGTAGAGGTTTCATTTCCCAACATATATTGCGGCGAACTACGAAAAACGAACAAATTTATTTCATATGCAAATATTTGTAAATGGGAACTCAGACACTATGATAGAAGGTGTTGAAATGTTCCGAAACGTTTTTGACGGAATGGAAGTGAATTCGAAAATATTCACATATATTTGCCATAAATAAAGTCTTTTGGTGTCTATTTTGAAGGCGATACCTAAACTCAACATTTAATTAATATTTTGAAACATTTAGAAAAATTGTCAAATTTATGTGATTTAAATATTGGCTGTTCGGATGATATTGTTGGTGACGATGGCTATAGTGGTATATCTACAGATAATGTCATATCATTTATAGATAATTGTTTAAGTATTAGAAGAATCACTATTTATTCAAATGAAGAAAATACCGATAAAATTACAATTAATAATTTTATTCGCAATAATAACAGAAAAATACAATTTAAAATATTAGATTATAAATAAATAATACTTTTTCATTAATATTTTATTATTTATATAAATTTTGAAATTAATAAAACAACACTATTATCAAATAGCTTCAGTTTTATTCGATAACTTCACGTCTCCTTTCACTTTCAAAATCAAAACAACTATAATTATCTTTATATGCATTATATGATTAACTATTGGATTGCTTTTTATTTAATGGAATTTTAATCACTTGTATTTTATCCGAACTGCCATAAACTGTGATCGTTTTTAACGGTTTGAAGCACGAATCACTGTTTATATAACAATTATCATCAATGAGTACATTAATCTTATCTGAATCCGTAACGTTATGTTTACGGATTGAATTAATAATTGGCAGTTCAATAGTATTTGAGTTTTCTTTAGATATATTATGACACAAATCTATATCTTGTTTATCGAATTCAATTTCCATTTCATTTTTTTGACCCCAATTTGTATCGAATACTAATTCATTCTTATCTGTGGTAAAACCAATCGATGATGAATATAGATGTTGAAACGGATGTTATATCAATGCTATTAATTTCATCGCTATTAATATGACAATTAATGCGATCGATTAATACGTGAACAGATTTAATCCAATCCAATACCTGCTTTTGCTTAATTATCGTTTTCTCATCTAAATTCAAGTTATTATTGTTATCGATAAACATTTCCCAACATTCGGTAATATATTTTGATCGTTTTAATTCTCGTCGTAAACATTCAACTTCTTCACTATATTTTAAAATTCGTCGTATAAGTTGTTTACGGTTTTCTTCGTTATTTTCATTTGCGAACATATTTTCAGTAATATATTCATTTAAAAATGTGCACAAATTGTATACTTTATGTTATTGTAAATTTTTAGAGAAATTTCGATTGTACTTTGATTGTATTGTCATATAACATATTATAAGGATTAAAAAACTATCACACAATTTGCTAATTAAGTGTTGTTGTTATTACGGTTAATGTTTGTTAGATATAAACAATACAATTATTTAAATTTATAATCAGTAAAGTAAGATATTGAGCACGTGATACGAAACGTTTGCTAACAATGTCTCTCAGTAATTATCTTCCATTAAATTTTTTTAGACAATAACTAAATTATTTGCAGTTATTATTTATCAAAACTTTTAAACTGGTTTTCTATTAGTTCGTATCTGTCGCGGAACATCCTTTCGGTTAGTTTTGTATTTTAAACTTGTACTCGAAAAAGATTACTTTGATGCACTAATTTTTACAATAAGTCTTACGTTATTTATGAATGTATAAATCTATATTTGCAGTCATTTTATAAGAAAATAAGCAGTGATGGCCAACGCTCGAGCGGATGACGTCGGATCTGAGCGTGAGCGCCGAGAGATTGATTTTTATCTAGCGGAAGTGCGAGCGCTGAGTGTCGACTTCTGAGTGTGAGCGAGCGTGCCGAGCGTAGGTTTAAAATATTTTTAGAAAAAAATTTAGATTAATTCAATAAAAAAAATTTTCTACGGTATAGTTATTATGGAGATTGTTGAATATAATTATTCTAGAGTTAGTAAAAATTATTGTTAAGCGAAACGCGATATTAATTCAAATGATTTGTTTTCATTACAATAGAGAACGAAGGAGTGCTGTGTTTCGTGAATCAAAGGAATTCGCATAAGTATTCGTTACGACTCTATGACTTGAATCGCATGAAGAAGATATGGGAGGATAGAGTGTATCGATTGTTTCACATTAAGATCAAACAAATATTCATTTTCACGCATGTATCGTATGATCGCAAGTGTATGGTTGGACTCAATTTCAATTCAACAAAAGAGGCGACAATTATGTTCAATACTATTGTAACGCATGTCAAACTATTGATGAAAAATCATGTGAGTTTGTTGAGTGGTTTACCGATAGCTAGTAATGAGTCGAGCATAGAGTCGAGCATAGAGTCGAGCATAGAGTCGAGCATAGAGTCGAGCATAGTGGCCAAAACAACACTCGCTATTAATCGATGGATGAGTTATTATATGCGATGAATATTTCGCCACAAGAGTATGATTAGAATGAGTGGACAAGAAAACGTGTTAACGATTATGTCTCACAATTCAATGGTGACATAAGCACTGCAATCCACGCATACATCAAACAACAAATGCATTCTCAAACTCAGTTTACATGAATTGGCACACAAGTATCACAGACATCATTACCACAGCATTCACAACATCCATCACCTCCGCCGCCATCACCACAACCTATATATAGACCTTCAACATCACACACTATTCGTCCATCAATGCCATCATCTGGTCATTATTATGCTGTACATCCAAGCAATCGGTTTTCTGCTTTTCTTTGCTCTTTGTTTTTGAAAAAGTTAATAAAACAAAGAATAAAGAAAATCAGAAAACCGGTGACAACAGAGTGATATGCAGAAAGCACTTGAGGCGCGATTCAAAGCTATGAATATAAATCAAAACCACAATAAAAATCAATGGAATCAATATATGAAATGGAATGAGTAATACAAGTCTGAAAAACTATTTATCGGTTGAATATTTAATTCATTTAAATAAATCAATAAAAAATAGTTTCAGTAATATATCGAAAAGTTTTAAAATCATTGATTTTTATAATACTATTTCTATTGATAATCATATAATCATTTTGCGAATAATACTCAAAATCGAATTTTTTCAATTTTTCGTTATAATTAATTTACAAATAATATGTAACAATATATTGATATAGCGATATCGATCTTTATTCCTAATCATAACGAAATACAAAAATTATATTTTCATTTGACATATTTATAAATATAACGAAATTTATCATAAACGTGAATATAATAATCACTTTTATAACCATAAAAACGAAAAATATTTCTTATCGATAATATTCTAACAGTAAGTTGAGTAACAATAACTCTATCATTTCCAATAATTGAGTGCATGTTAAGATCGCTTTGTGTTCATGAGTTGGCTGTTTATATTTCTGACACTTTATTGATCTTTTAACGTGTGAGACATATTGATGTATCATAACGTGTAAATATAGAGCATTTCTAAAGCAGATTAAATTTGATACACGTTTTAATTTTACTAAAGTTATTCAACATTTATTAATGGTTTTTTAATAAATCAAACAAATATTATAAAAGTTTCGTTGATTTTCAAATGTTTATTTTCAAATTAAATGGAAAATAAAATTTGGTTTTAAAATAATGATAGATTAAAAATGTTAGAAATTATCTTTAAAAATTTTTTCGTTTAATTACTTTATTATATTTACTGCAATTAACCAATAGATATGACTAAATCTCGAATTTGTTGGTCAGTGTTGAGTGTTGTGTTGTTGTGTCGGAAGTGGTTTGGGTTATGTGAGGTGATCTTTAAACGAGGGACCAGTTGGATGTCGATCTATGGGTTATTTAAAGATGTAAGTTTTGTAAAGGCCATATGGTAATCAGGAATTTTTGCGAGAAGACGGGCTTTTACTCTAGTATATAATAAAATAAATAACTAATGAAAAACCAAAAATAAAATATAATTGTGCGACAATATAATCTGTAATTTAAAGACAGAAATTTTTTATATACAAAATATTTTGTCTAGACTATTGAATTAACTTTGAATATAACACAAAGTGAGCTTATTATGAATATTCATTCTCTCTTGTTTTCGTTTATCACTAGAGACCGGAAAATGGGGACAAAATTTTTAACATTTCGGGGACACAAATGGGGACACTATTTATATAAAAATGGGGACAAATTTGGGGACATTTATTCGATTAAAAAACTTTAAATAAAAGATTTTAAAAATTAAATATATTTTCATATCATATTTTTTTGGCTTAAGTTTTGTTTTGTCTTAGAAATATTATAGATAAAATATTATAGATAATGTTTTAAAGAATACACTTTTTAAATTATATTCAAAGTACAATTTTAGTCTAAAATTGTAAAAAATTTAATTTAAAAAATTTTAATTTTTACATTTTTAAGTAAAATTTGGACAAATGTGGACAAATTAATAAATCTTTTCAAATTTGGGGACATGTCCACTCAATGGGGACAATTTAGTCTTTTTGGGGACTTTGGGGACAAAAGGGGACATTGTCCCCAATTTCCAGTCTCTAATAATAATATATATAACAATTAATGTATGCGAATGACAGTATTAAATGGAAGTCCGATTGGGTGCTATGCTATTATAATTATAAGTGGCAAAAAGCTCAACGTGAGCTGAAGTTAGCTTGAGCTGAGCTGAGCTAAAAGCTCGATTTATTGATGATCAGGAGCTTGAAGCTCAAACAACAAGCTCAAGGATTATTGAGCTCAATAAATTTAAGCTTAAGCTCGAAGCTCGGGGTATCGAGCTTATTGATATTGATTAGATTTATATTAATTTAGGCACTAATTTGTATTAAATTATTTATTTTGTATAATTTAACAAAATATATTGAGGTTAAAATTTTTATAGAATCTCTAAGCTAAAGTTCAATTTTGACATATTTTTCTCAAGCTCAAGCTCAAGCTCAAGCTCAAGCTCGGTATATTTGAGCTTTTTGCCAACTCTAATCATAATAAGTCGCTATTATAAGTTATAAGTTATAACTTATAACAAGCCTTTATATTGATTCGGTGGCGACATGTCTGTTGTATTTCCCCATTCATTTCCCTTTCATGACTGAACATTTGTTTTGATGCAATGTATCCATTATTATGATTAATATTAAAAGCGCATTAATAGAAGTTAGTGACCATAAACTAAATAATATAAAAAACTGAAAAGTAAATATTATGTATGATCATTGCGATTATGCTTAAAAATGTTAGTAATATCATCCAGATATAAGTAATAGCAGCCAAATTCTACTAAAATTCTGAACTATAATTAATAACACTTACTTGAATAGTGATCTGTTGAATGCTTGAAAATCCTAAATGCATTTGATTCGCGCAAATAACATATTCATTATATTTATTGAATTGATTTTCAGAATAAAACCATTCAGTATTATTTATAATGCGTTGATCAGTGGTGTAGTTGTCAATCAAAGTACTATTTGAGATCCAATACAGATTATTACCCATTATTCCATTATTTAATTTATATTCATTTTATAATAAATAGACTTATTCCACATATCAATCCATAAATTAGTAACATTTACTTTAATTTGGTTTCTCTTAACAACAGAGTTTTTATTCAGAGAATATTAAATAATATGATTGAATCTTTTTTAGTTGATGCGCACATTCATGTGTATTCACTATCAATGAATCAAAATCACAAATCATTTTCATTAAATACTTTCAATAAGAATAAGTGTTCTCTATTCCAGTGAATCTATTTAATGTCTAATCCTAACGGTTTAGTATGTAATCTTATTTTCTTCCGTTTATGATACGAGTTTTACATTACACACCCGAATAACTAATTGGTTATTTATGCCTGAATTAATTCAAATACATTAACATAAAACGATACTAACGATAAATACTATTAAAATAAAACTCAAAAATAATATGAATTTTATTTGTATATATTGCAAAGCTGTTTTGGGCAGAAAAGTAGGAAGTTTTAGACAAATCGAGATCACAAATATGTTCACAGACACGATACTAGATTTGACGAAATAGCAAATTGAGTTCGGTCTGCGGTGTACTGTAATGGGCGAACGCGTACACCTGTGAGCACTGAATGGTGTGGTTTCGAATCCACAGAGCGTCGCATTAAGCTTCTCTCTCCCAGTGATCTCTCACATTAGAGGACAGACGCGGTGGTGGGTTCGGCGGTGTCCACGTAAATATGTGAACGCAACTCTTCTAGCTCTATCCGTCATTGGTTGAAGACCCCTTCTCAATGAGAAGCCAAATGGATAGCACCCTTCCCTGGCTCGGAACAACCTGAGTCGGCTTCGAGTACGTACTCGAAACTGAATACTGTAACTCAAAGCAAACAGGCTTCGGGGGTAACACAAACAAAAACGTATTGCAACATAACATAATCGAACAGAACAGATGGTTAACCCGAAACACTAATATAAAAATATTAAGTGAGTAGTGATGTGTACCTCACAGTCATTCGAACTATTGTTAACGAATACTAATATTTTAAATTATAAACTATGCAAATGTATTGGGTTTATAATGATTTTAATGATTATATGTTTTGTACTTATGAGTTCTAAAGTACAATAAATGTTTAATAATGAGATCTATAATGTAGTTGTAAACGAGACTCAAAACTATACAGTTGTGTAAGCGATTAATAAAGCATATAATGTTTAACGAAATATATTGTGGATTTAATTAATACGTTTTAGTTTTAGATTTAAGATTATTTGAATTTAATATATTTAATTGATTCTGATTTAATTTTACAATTGTTGTAGTAATCATAGGTTCAGTAAATATTATATTTTGTGGACAATAAATATGATTAATGTGTTTAAGTTTGATGGCGCGACACATTAGTGGACGCGCTCTGTAAATGTGGTTTTAGAGACGTAGCTCTTGTGAAGCGTTTTATTGTCAATTATTGTAGTGTATCTGACTAGTAGTAGTCAAACAAAGTAGGTTCAGTGACTGTGGTGTTGCGCATTAACGCGTGCCACCACTGAAGAGGAATACGAAGAACCATGTGAAAAATATGAAGCAGCCTTACCACTTGTCACGTAAGTGAATCCTATGATAAACATAGGTTGCATACAGTAAGCATTGAAACAACAGTATAAGCGATACAAAATACTTTATTATAGTATATTAAGTAAAGCATGGAATCATTAAAATACACTGCAAACGTGACTTACATTATGAGAGAAAGTAAGTAAGTGACACTTGTAAGAATAATAATACATTAACATTGAAGCATTAACACGGAAGTAATATTACTAATATTACATCAATAGTATTGTATTGTATAAGAATGTGAGTCACTGTTATAAGCAGTGAACTAATAGTGATGTGACGTAAGAGTACATACACTACATTCCTAAACCACAGATAAGACGTTCACTATGAAGATCAGGAGGTCCTCTTCTATTGCTTTTTCTTGAAGGTTGAATCGGTTGAAGACAAGAAGGAGTATCAATAGTATCATAAGATGCATAATCGGTAATATCATCTATTGCATATTCATTTGAACTCCAGTAGCTTCTATTTCAGTTGACTCATCAGTAGATTCACTTGATTCTTCAGTAGTTTCGTAGTAGGCGTAGTAGTAGGTTCCTCTGGTTGTTGGACATTAATGTCTGCCAACTCGAGGATAGGTTTGCGAATCTGGTTGACATAGCGTTTCAATAGGCCATTCGAAGTAGAAACTGTATAATTCCGTGGACCTAGAAATTCAGAAATCAAACCTTGAATCCATGTTTTCATTTACGAACGGTAGTCACGAGTCCAAACTGGATCGCCAACGATGAAAATACGAACTGGTTTAATGTTTGATACAACTTGTCTCGTTTGAGCTTTGACAACGTTGTCCCTATGACTTTTCCTTAGTAAATCCCATTTTTTGCTTACATTACGACCAACCAGTAACTCTGAAGTAGTCTTTCCAGTTGTCTTGTGAGGTGTAGTTGGTAAGACAATAAGAAAGTGAGTACAGCGTACTCCCAATTTTTAATTTGACCGTAAGGCTTTATACCATCCTTAAATACCCGTACGAATCGTTCGGCTTCACCAATTGAAGCGGGATGATGCTGAGCTTGTAAAGGACAGCATCGATAACTTTGTCGACTCAAAGATTTTCAACAAATTAGATATCAAGGATTGTTATTGGCATTATCGCGTCCATCCCGATGATATGGAAAAGATAGTGATCATTACGCAGGGTGGACATTATCAATAGTTAGTTATACCATTCGACGGTACTAATCTATGTGCATTCTGTTTACGCAATATCCGAATATTTTTAGACGGAATTTGTTGCGTGCACTATTTCGATATCTTTAATCATGGTATGAAATGCCATCAACACAAATTACGTTTACGCTAGATATATGAGCGTTTAAGAGAGCACTCTATTAAACTTAACCGTCAGAAATGCCAATTTGGAATCGAAGAACTCGAATTTCTAAGACATGTTGTTGGCAATGATTTCGTCAAACCTCAAGCAGCAAATCTAAAAGCAAGTATCCCGTACCGCATGATGCCGAATCACTACCAAGATTTCTCGGGTTTGCTGTTTATCTTAGTCGGTTCATAGCACTATTTTCGATCATATCAGCACCGCTTTACAGCCTATTGAAAAAGAATGTAGTTTTCGATTGGAAAAGCGCAACAAAATAGTTTCGACAAACTTAGAAAAGTTCTCATTACAGCACCAGCACTGGCAATATATGATTTAAATAAGATAACAGAACTGCATACAGACACATCAACAATAGGCATTGCCGGCATTCTGATGGAAGAAAAACATCCTATTGTTTACTTTTCTAGAAGATTGAATGACGCGTAAAATCGATATACGGCAACTGAGCTCGAATGCTCGGCTGTTATAGAGGCAAATAAGCACTTTCGGGTTTACTTAATGAGAACTTATTTTAATTTAATAACAGACCATAAATCACTAAAATGGCTCTTTAATTTCAAAGAAGGCAACAGTCGACTATTCCGATTGAAAATTAAACTGCAAGAGTACACTTTTGAATTACACCACAGACCTGGACCTCAAATGAAACATGTGGATGCCTTATCTAGATCTCCAATAAATGAATATAGTTCTAAATTCAACACAGTCTTGTTAACAGATATCGATATCGATGACAACACCATAATCAAATGGCAAAAAGAATCGAAAGTAGTGCAAACTAAACGAACGAAATTGTTTCCATTACATTTAAAAACAGAATAAGATATGTTGTGCCAAATCAGTGAATAAACGAGATGCTCGAAGCACATCATAACAACTTGAACCATCCAGGATTACGATTAACAAATCAATCAATCGCAAACTGGTTCTGGTGATACGGCATGCGAGATAACATAACAAGTTTTGTAAGGACTTAAAATATCTGCCAAATAGTTAATCCGGCAAACCATCCTACATATGGCCAATTATTGCCAATTGAAACGCCCGAAAATCCAAATCAATTGTGGGCAATGGATACCTTTGTCATGGGAGGTTCTGCTTATAATACAAAGGCTAAGTACAACAAGTGATCATTGACCACCACTCGCGATAAATTTTGGCAAAGGCAACAAAGTCCAACACAACACAAGCCGCAATAGAAGTACTTCATTCAGCAATTAAAGAAATTGAACCACCGAAACGATTATTGACTAATAATGGCACCAATTTCAGGAGTAAACGATTCAACATGTTTCTGAAAGAGCACACTATTACGCAATCGTTCACAACCTCATACCATCCACAATCAAATGAATTTGTGGAAAAAGTAAACGATTCAATCGTCAAAGAGAGGCTTTACTCTGTGATCTCTTACTAAATTTGCGTGCTGTGTGCACAATAATACTGCAGAAGGGATGTGCTTATATCAGACTTTCTATAACCTCCATCCACTTTAAGCCATTACACTGTAACACATCTCTATAAATTAATTAAGCGAAGTGAAAGTTTATTTAAACTTTTAATAACTTGGAACCGTAAGGTCACGTCGTCTTTCGCCCGAAACAATTTTTGGAACCACTTAAAAATAATCGAATATAAACCATCCTTTCAATATTATTACTTTTTGTTACTATTTTTAAGCGCTCAGGCTTCACAATAAATTGGATTTATTTGAAACTAATTGCTTCTTTTTTTAATTTAAATTTTGATTGTCCGATGACATTATCTTTTCGATTCTTATAATACGAAATAAACATCGTTTTGGGTTAAAAG